>SJYO01032592.1:1338737-1452098 GCA_006410555.1 Capra ibex
CCCACCCCCCCTACCCCCCCGCCCCCCGAAGAGAGGTCACCGTCGCGTTCCCGAAGAGAACAACACCTCGTACCCGAATGAACGGGACACCGCACACCCTAGAATCAAGGGGTTCGTCTCTAACTTGGGTACAAGGGACGTGACCTTCCACCTAAGAGTTGGTGACCTGGTAGTCCCTTAAGGGATCCCAAGTGAGAACTATAATATGTAGGATACCCAAACTTGTTTACGTATCACTGTCTATAGGTGGTAATCTCATCATATGTCTTAGAGAAGTGACGAGATGTTTAGGAGACACGAGACGGACAAGTAGAGAGAAACGGGAACGGAGACCGTTGGTACTAGAAAAATCATAGAGGTATCAAAACGGAGAAGGTCTTACAGAATAGCAACCTTAGTATGTCGTAAATCGTGAAAGTCTGACCGAAGAAATTATTATACGTGAGTCCAAAAGGGGTACAGAAAAGTACCGAGTCATCGAATAGGGAAAAATCACGATTTATAATAAAGTAACTTACAAAGTGTCAAACAAATAGGTAAGTGGATAACTGCCTCTAGACCAACAAAGGTTCAAACCCGTCAATACTTATTTCGACGATATTTGTAAACACACGTTCAAAGACATACTTATATATAAAAATTGAGAAAACCCATTTATGGATCCTCACACTAAACACCTAACACATAATTCTCATATAAATCAAAACATTTCTTTCTTTCTTTTACTTCAACCAGTCAACACAGGTCGAGAAACGCCGGGGTACCTGATATCGGACGGTCCGAGGAGACAGGTACCTTAGAAGGTCCGTTCTTATAACCTCACCCAACGGTAAAGACAAACTTAGTAAAAACGTAAAGGGGGTCGTCACTTACTTCCAAGAACAACAAGGTGTAGGAACGGTCTACACCACAACAGTCATAAAATCTAAAATCGGTAAGATTATGCGAATATGACCCGAAGGACTACCGAGTCACCATTTCGTAGGTGGACGGTTACGTCCAAGCTAGGGACCCAGTCCTTCTAGGGGCCTCTTCCTTTACCGTTGGGTAGGGTCATAAGAACGGACCCTTTAGGGTTCCTATCTTCCTCGATCTACCCGATATTAGGTATCCCAATGTTTTCTCAGTCTGTACTGAATCCCTGATTTGTTATTGTTTATCCGAATATCACCATAGAGTAACAAAATTAAACGTAAAGGGACTACTGTATACTACTCATCTTAGAAAAGTATATAAATATAGGATAGACATATAGACTCCACAGACAATTCCGGAAACCAAGTAAAAATTTAACTCAACAAACAAAAAAAATTAACAACTCACAATCCTTAAGAAACATATAAAACCTATTGTTAGGAAGTAGTCTACAGAAAAAAAGGGTTAGATACAGAATAGAAGATTAAGAGAATCATAATAGAAGGTATCTTGTCTTACAAATTAAAATTACATCAGTTCGAATAGTTAATAAAGAAAGTACATAGTGTAGAAACTACAACATAGATTTTTTGTAGTCATATTGGTTTCAGCACATCCAAAAGAGGATACAATAGAAGATCCTGAAAATCTTAAAACGTAAAATACAAATTCTCGGCAAAACTCGATTGAAAACACTCCCCGTATTCTACACACAGATCTACGAAAAACAAACAAACAAAAAACGTACACCTACACAAGATCGAGGAAAACAACTCCTCTGATAGGTAAGGTAACACAATGATAACGAAGACACAGTTTCTAGTGAATGGATATAAATACTCTACTCTGACAAAGACCCGAAGACTAAATAAGGTACCCAGATAAACAGACAAGAAAGTGGTTGTGGTGTCACAAACTAATGACATTGAAACGTCATTCAGAACTTTAACTCATCACAGTCAGAAAGTTGAAACAAGAAGAAATTATAACACAATCGATAAGAACTTTGAAATAAAAACTGTTTACATCTAAAGACCCAAAATTCCTGTACGGTCTAATCGTCTACATCCTGACGATCTCCTATAAAAACTGTGATTCTCTTCTCTGGTTTTGATTTCACATCGGTGTTTCAACCTAAAGGTATGGGTATTACTATCTTTAAGTATTCCTATTGTAACTCAGTGGGTCTTTTTAATATAACACCGAGAAAAAACCTTCATTGTCTAATCCCCTTGATTGGAAATGAATCATATTCTTTAACCGAGTGCGTCAATACCTCCGACTATTCAGGGTTCTGGACGTTCGACCTCTAGATTCCAACGACTACCGTATTAGGGTCAGGCACAGGCTCCCCGGCTCTTGGTCCTCCCGGTCATTACGTCAAGGTTGAGTTTCTGACGTCCGGACTCTGTGTCCTCCTCGGTAACAAAGTCAGACTCTACTTCCGTCCTCTTTTGACTACAGAGTCAAACTTCCGTTAGTCCATCCTTCTTAAGAGATAGTGAACGTCTTTCGGTAGTAAAATAAAGTAAGTCTGGAAGTTGACTAACCCACCCTGGGGAAGTATAATTAGACTAGGTCTTTGTGGGAGTGTTTTTATGGGTCTTATTACAAACTAGTTTATAGACCATGAAACACCAAGTCCGTTCAATTGTGTATTTTAATTGGTGGAGTCGGTAAAGGGTAGTCAATGTAATTCTACAGAAGGATACAGATCTGTTGTTCACTTACGACTCTTTTCCCTTGACTACCGTAGTACAGTACTCGGGCTCCTAGGTTCCGTTTCTACCATTTAAGTCAGGACTATCCTCTTAAGAACCAAGACCCTTTATTTATTCGAAGATTTAATACATTAAGTAAGTAAGACAGAAAAAAAAAAAAAAGGTAACGTCGGAGTTAAGTATATGACGAAGGAGTCCCCCGACAGGGATCTACGACGGCTTTCATCAGGAACATCGACGAGAGTAAATAAGTAAGTGTTTTCAAATAACTCTCGGATAGGGTACTTTCCGTAACCCTTAAGTTGTCACTGACATCAATTCTCTGTTCCAGGGGTGGGAACACGTAGAATGGGTGATTACCTGGGTTTACCTTTGTTTCCTTGTTTATTTCTTACATTAAAGACTATCATTATTTACGTTATTGTTTATGTTATCTAATTACGTCATCTCACATCTGAACCGGTATCACCACCAATGTCATCGAGGCGACCAGTCCCTTCTGTAAAGATATTCTAGTGTAAGTAGAACATAAACTCACTACTGTTCTTCGACAGGTAAGTCTCTGGACCTCCTTCTCTAAGAACCAGTCTCCATTGCCAATCAATCTATCGCGTTGTCCCTCTTAGTAAACTGCACAAGATCCATGGATTGTCTTCGACTACACGGATCTTGTCACCCTCGTTCTCCCTCTCTCCATCCTTCATCGACCGTCTCTCTAGTCGTCCCGATGCAGAAGTATTTTCACAAGCATATTCGGAACCAAACCTCGAATGTAAAATGAGATTACCTTTACCCAAAAATCACCTTCTCGTTATGTTAGACCCGAAGGGAACACCGAGTCGACCATTTCTTGGGTGGACGTTACACCCTCTGGACCCAAGCTAGGGACCCAACACTTCTAGGGGTCTCTTCCTTTTCCGATGGGTGAGGTCACAAGACCGGAGCTCTTAAGGTACCTGATATATCAGGTACCCCAACGATTCTCAACCTTTGTTGGCTCGTTGAAAGTCAAAGTCATGTTTGACACGAAATCCTTTACTGACCGGAGTCCCACCCTGTGTGTCTAACATCCCTTTTCCTTACCTTCTTTCTTCGGGTGTGTGAATCCTCCGACAAAATTCCCCATAACACTATGGACCTAACACGAGTACCGTCACCCCTACCGGTCGACACCAGTCTAAACCGACAACTCCTTCGTCTCAGAAGTCCTGAACGACTACCTAACCTACGTCCTCCACTTCTTTTATTTTCTAACTTTCCACTTACGATCCAAAATAAAAGATTCACCGTAAACAGAACTAAACTTTAATAGAACGAATAAGTAAAGATATAAAAGGACAAACAGAGGAGGACGGTCCGATGTCCATGTCACTCTCTTCGTTGGAACGAATATAGTAGTCCACGATTCCTTAACGAATGGGAGTTGTAGATCCTGTCGCTGTACCGAACTTACACACACACTTAGTTAATAGCTACCTCATAAAACATCCTTGGTCCGGACAGGATTTCGACTTCATATCTCTTGTTCTTTCAAGACGTAAAGACATCAGACGTAAGACCACCTCCGCTATCTGTTGTTTGTACACTTTGGTCAACAAAGTCTAAGACTATTCACGATACAACAAGAACAAGAACGACAAGTCAACGATTCAGTACAGACTGACACACACTGGGGTACTTGACTTCGTGTGGACCGAAGGACCGGAAGTGACAGAGGGCCTTAAACGAGTCTGAGTGCAGGTGACTCAGTAACTACTACGGTAGGTCGGTAGAGTAGGAGACAGTGACTCAACTCTTTTACTATTTATCAAATAGAGAACAAGAGGTACACAAGTGATCTACCATTAAAGGTGCCTTCATTCCAGATCCAGAATATAAGACACATATCACAGTTCGTCTATTAGACAGGGATCCTTTATGTTTATCCGACCAGTACGGACCTTCGGTGGGAACCAAGGATCGCACGGAATCCGTGGACAAAGCAATAGACACGTTCACCTGTCGATTGCTGTCACCGGTTCGGAGAGGAAAGAGTACATCCAGTCGTCACGGATCTGGGTACCCAGAGACGGACCTGTCCGGAACATTTAATTGACGAGGGGACCGAAACCAACAGTGATTCGTACCTGTCAGGTGGGTACCTGAGTGTGTCAGTCCGTGTCGGAACGACGTTTAAATCGACTTCTAGTACGGAGTTCCAGTCATCCCTTCTTAATTCAGACATTCCTTCTATGTGAGTCCGGTTATTTGTACCTCACGGTCTTTAGTCACGGGTCTCCCTCGATTCTCGTAGGTGTACAAATAATTTTTTTGTTTTTTTGTGGAAAAGGAGGGGATGATTTCCTTGTATAAATCTCGAGGAGACTGCTTTAACAAAGGAGATACCATAGACGAAACTTGTCTTCTAAAAGTTTTCTCGAAACAAACTGGAATTCGTTAGAAAAGGAGTCTATTCCTACGTACTAGTCCCCTTTAAAAAGTGACAAACAACCAGTCGATACTTTTACTTTTTACTTTTTAGAAGGGACTGACCTCATTGGAGCTTTACGAGACCATCGTACTGTAAAAGGTCAACAGGTAAATGTTCGCTGACATTTGTGAAATCGGTCTTGTCTGAAAAGCCAACAATCCATCAGAGATTTATAAACAAGTAGGAAGGACAAATGAGGAAGAGGTGATCCTTGGTAAGGATTCCGAAACGGAAGAACAATAAATTACGAAAAGGACAGAGACACAAGAAGTATTGAGTTCTAGTGATTGGGTAAAACATAAAAATCCTCCTTTATAACTAGTCTTCCGTCTGACCCTTCTCCACTCAGTACCGTTAAGAATACGACACTTTCACACTCGAATCGTATTACGATTGGTCTGTCACCTTCGAGCTAAGTACTAAGTGACCAAACTACCGAAGTTACCTACCACGGGACGTCTCACTTACAGACAAAAGAATGATTCGTGATACCGGTCTCACAGGAGTAGACCAAATCTAGTATCTGTTTACATCTCGTGACTGGCGTATACCTGTGAGACCGATCTTCACTCCGTCCTATGACTCTAGGTGGACTGTGTGACGATAGGAGGCCCCGGAGTCAAAACTGACGTCCTTTCTTCATACGTGCTCGTGACAGAGAGGTCCTTCGCACATGGATAATTATTCAATTATTCCCTTTATACTTCAGAATGCTCTTTATCATACACTAGTCTTTTGCAGGTTTACAAGTTCGATCTAAATCTTTTCCGTCTCCTTGGTCTCTAGTTTAACGGTTGTGGTGACCTAGTATCTTTTTCGTTCTCTTAGGGTCTTTTTGTAGACGAAGACGAAATAACTGATACGATTTTGGTAACTAATACACCTAGTGTTTTTTGACACCTTTTAAGAATTTCTCTATCCTTATGGTCTGGTGGAATGGACGGAGGACTCTTTAGACATACGTCCAGTTCTTCGTTGTCAATCTTGTCCTGTACCTTGTTGTCTGACCAAGGTTTAACCCTTTCCTCATGCAGTTCCGACATATAACAGTGGGACGAATAAACTGAAGATACATCTCATGTAGTACGTTTTACGGTCGGACCTACTTCGTGTTCGATCTTAGTTCTAACGGTCCTCTTTATAGTTATGGTCTATACGTCTACTGTAATGGGATTACTGTCTCTTCTCCTTGATTTCTCGGAGAACTACTTTCACTTCCTCTTCCCACTTTTGGACCGAATTTTGAGTTGTAAGTTTTTTGTCTAGTACCGTAGGTCAGGGTAGTGAAGTACCGTTTATCTACTCCTTTGTTACCTTTGTCACTGTCTAAAATAAAAGAACCCGAGATTTTAGAGACGTCTACCACTGACGTCGGTACTTTAATTTTCTACGAACGAGGAACCTTCTTTTCGATACTGTTTAAATCTGTCGTATAATTTTTCGTCTGTGATGAAACGCCTGTTTCCAGGTAGATCAGTTTCGATACCAAAAAGGTCATACCTACACTCTCGACATGCATTTCTTCCGACTCACGGTTTCTTAACTACGAAAACTTAACACCACAACCTCCTCTGAGAACTCTCACGGAATCTGACGTTCCTCTAGTTTGGACAAGCAGGATTTCCTTTAGTTAGGACTTATAAGTAACCTTCCTGACTACGACTTTGACTTCGAGGTTATGAAACCGGTGGACGACAGTTCTCGACTGAGTAACCTTTTCTGGGACTACGACCCTTTCTAACTTTCGTCCTCCTCTTCCCCTACTGTCTCCTACTCTCCCAACCTACCGTAGTGGCTGAGTCACATGTAGTCAAACTCGTTCGAGGCCCTCTACCACTTCGTGTTTCTTCGGACCGCACGACGTCAGGTACCCCGACACTTCTCGACCTGTACTGACTCATTGACTTGTTGTTACTCTTTATCTCCTCTGTCTACTATTATGAAATCCCATTAGGTCCGGAATGATCCCTACGAAGACATTTAAAAGATGGTCTAAAATTAAAACTCATAAAAAGAACCTAACAATCAAGAGAGATTGAACACCGTTTGGTATAGTTCTGACCATACACACGGATACAAGTAAAAATAGTCTATTAGAAGGTAGACAAAACTCAAATACGAAACAAAGGTGAATAAATTTAGGGCTCAATACATGTGTTATCGCAATTTATAGGACTTACGATGAGAACAAAAAGGGTGGGTTTACTTTTAACGATTACGTTTTAACATAATTGTTTTACTCATATTGACTTTAGCGGTAAGGATCCCATCAATTACTCTAGAGGGTGAGAAAGACAGGAAGGTGTCCGAAGAAAAGAAGATAGGATAGTTCCGTTTATCCAATGACTGACTGATTAAAAGGTCGACAACACTTACAAATCAAAACACAAATCTTTATAAAATTTTATTTAAATATATTTGATGATTTAACGAAAATAAAAGTAAAAGAGAATTAACAGTAAATACAAGAAGATTAAGAAACATACGGATGATTAAAAACACGTTTATGGTACGTAATTCTTTTTTTTTTTTCTTTTATATCTCCGAAGTATCCGAATGATTGATACCAATTGATTGGTTCAATTCCCTGACTAGAAGAATTAAGTTGACGTCTGATTCAACGTAGTCCTATCCAACGTTAAAACAATGTCGAGTCTGAGATATCCAAAGAGGGACAAGATTCGTACCGAGGGATCCCGAAAGGTAGCTTTCGGACCATATAGAGACTTAGGAATCAGGGTTCTCTTACGTCTTAAAGACTGTACGAAAACTCTTCAAAACTGAATTAAGAGATGAAAATACGGTACACGTTGAAGTATTAGACGGTTCAACTACCCCTCTGGTCGAGACACCAGTTCAGCGAGTATTCCGGTCAGAACAGTACCTTCAGGGTCACCGACGGTCACCTGGACGACGACAGGGACAGGGTCACGAGAGACGACGGACGCACCTGGGACTCGAACAGGAGATCTGGGAGATCGGCCTCGGTCGAGTGCTCGTCGTCTACAGGGGGCATCCATCGACGAATATGAATCCAGTGGAGACTTTAGAAGGAGAGAAAGACCTTAAAATGAAAAGTCAGGAGAAACGAAGTCATTACGAAAGTAAAGAATTTGTATACTAAAAACAGTAAATAAAATAAAAAGAATAACGAACATCACTCTTTCAACCGGAAGATAGTCATTAAGTAATATGGGTACCGAAGATACTTTTTGAGTAATATGGGTCTTAATCTTAAAGAGGGATGCAAAAAAAAAAAAAAAATTGAGGATGTCTACTAAAGTATCGTACTATATGATAGAAGATGTCAAATAAATCGGCAGTGGGACAAATACCTGTACGACTAAGAAAGGTCCAAAAGTGACAACGTCAGAACATTAACTTTAATTTCATATACGTAGAAACACATGAAATTTCACATACCGTTAATGATTATAGACCTTGAAGACCTGACTGTTTATACCTAAAAATTAAAACTATCGCTAATGGTTTAACAAGAGGTTTTGATAAATTTAATTTAAGAAGTCCCGAAGGAAAGTTGATCTAGTTATGAAAGATCCAGACGGAAACTGGATCATGGTTTATTAAGATGATCCTTGTACCTCTCCAGATGTCTGAGACAAGGTCTCTGTGACTCGCGTGACACCCGGGACGGCGAGACCGGGACTACCAGAGGACTCCCGTGTAAGTCTAGAAAATGTTACACAATCTACTACTACGTCACCCAATGTCGTGAACTTGTGTAAGAGACTCTGTGGTCACCTCACTTTGGACTCTTCTGTCTTTTGGTTTCGTTTAGTGACTCTTATCGTATAAAGGTTATGTCCGTTAAGGGGTCAACTGTTCGAATCGATAATGACGTAACTCTCCTATGACCACTGACGAAATTTCAGAACCCTGGACGAGCAATAAGTATAGTCACCAAAAGAAGTACACGAACGATATTTTAGTCAGAAAACCGACCAAGTGAGTCACGTACACTTATGGAAAAGTCTAAGGGAGTGCGAGGAACCGGGTCATCGCTAAGGAAACGAACGGTTCCGTGTCCCTCACTCTTCCATCGAAAAAGATTCGTAAATAAACATAACTCGTCACCCTTCGCACTCTCGGGCATTCGCACCATACGTGTTCACACGAACCAGAGGTCCTGAGGAGGTCAAGTATCCCACCCAGCCGACCCTATCACTGGAACCCGGAGGAAAGTGAGGTCCCATCTTGATTTGAGAACCGACTTATCTACCCTCCATCCCTATTCAGAGTCCCGAGACCTGTGAATTGGATTTTAAGATTTCTCTTTAAGGAATAAGGAAAAAGGAAATGACATCGAATCGAAATCCGTCATAAGTATTCGAGAGACAATATGATTTTATTCTTTGACACCACGAATAAAAGTTTTGGTCATTTACCTAAAATTTACACTCCAAAAGATCATTATGTACGACCAAATAAAACTTAAATTTTTAAAACTTAAAACTAAATCACCACAGTAAAATTAAGAAACTTATATCGTCCCCTCCCCAGTCTTTATTTTGTCGGAGAAAAGACCTGAGTAAATAAATAAGTGAGAAGTAATTCGTCAATAAATTGAAGGAGGATTTATAATCTGTAACCCGAAACGCAATCACTATCTGTTTACTTATTCGACCACTATGAAAACAACCACCATACGGTACTTTTAACAGATCTAACTTAAGATTCGGTCGTACTCGTGAAATCTTATATCTTTTATCTTTAGTTTGTCTTTATGAGGTAAATCTTATTTTTAATATGTCGGTCAACAGATTCTTTCACGAGACGAAGAATGGTCATTAAGTCTTAGAATACTGATTGTCACTCGTCTTTTAACCCTTCTTGTTACTTTCTCCGTTCTTCAATTACCTTACCCCTGTCTCAACTCTCCTGTCTTAAATTTGTCTTCCTCCTTTTCGTTGTTCCTAACTTCTTCCAACAAATCCAGTGATTCGAATGTTCTAGAAGATAAAGGGTTAGTCATGGAACACTGGGACTTCTGTATTCCTGTACTTATGTCATATGATTACGTATATATATACCTTAAATCTTTCTACCATTACTACTGGGATATACGCTCTGTCGTTTTCTCCGTGTCAACATATCTTGTCACAAAACCTGAGACACCCTCTTCCGTTCCCACCCTACTAAACTCTCTTATCGTAACTTTGTACATATAATAGTATACACTTTGTGTAACGGTCAGGTCCAAGCTACGTACTCTGACCCACGAGTCCCGACAACGTGACCCTACTGGGTCTCCTTACCCTACCCCTCCCTCCACCCTCCTCCCCAAGTCCTATCCCTTGTGTACAAAGGTACCGATTAAGTACAGTTACATACCGTTTTTGGTGATGTTATAACATTTCATTAATCGGAGGGTAATTTTATTTATTTAAAAGTTATTTTCCTGTACTACTCCTTCCTATAGTGACCCGACACCTTGTAAGAAGTGTCAGAGTGAAGGGAATCGACTCAGACCGTAGTCCCAACTGTATCTCGTGTACGACTTCTCACATACCTCTATGTAGAATTTGTCCACACAAACAAGAATTCTTTTGAACTCCAAATTTAAGTCTGAATGAATGAAAGGTTTTTAATCTACCAATGGGTCTTACGGACCGTGGGTCACGATGGTTTGACCCCTACATGTCCTGTTGTGACCAGGTCGGAGACTCTGGTTCTTCGGTGCTCTCCCGTCCAACCTTATGTCGGTTGGTACTATATTCTATCCTATACTACTTCTGAAATGTTCTTTATGTTTGTTTGATAACACCCGTAAGTCTCCTTTTACGTGAAGACCAAAAACCTATTAACTGATCTGTCTCTTATTCCTTCCGTTTCTTAGTCTCTTCGGAAGTACTTCCTTTCTCATGAAATTGAATGGTACCTTCTACCGAACTTGCAGTTGCTCACTATGTAGAGTTGTCCCGACCTCCTATACCTGTAATACGCTCTCTATTGTCGTCGAAACCCAAATCTTGTTTCGAAATCTTCCTCATACTACTGATAACAATATAACAACCCCCCCCACCGCCACCTCCTGCGTCTCTTTGTTATACGAAACCCCAGTATGTCTATATAGAAGCTAGAAAAGACGAGTATTTACACCCTGATACGGGTACAATGAATTAGAAAGACTTAGAGTCAAGAGAGTAGAATTTTTATCCCTGACATTATAAACAAAGAAAACACACAAACTAAAAGAAAAAGGACTTCTAAACAGTATTAGATACATTTGAGAAACCGACAGTCCTTTCCCATCGTTTATAATACCAATTTATCAATCCAACAGAGTTAAAACCCGGTACCATAATCTATTCTGGTCTTTTCATAAGACACTAGTTTAAAACCAACCAGATTTCCTCGATCAAACTCTTATACCTGAAATTAAATGTATATCTATAGCCTCTCGGTAACTTTTACAAACTGATCCTTCGTCAATTTCAAATCTTAACCTTTAAAATAAGACTGTCGTTACGACTACGGTCTAAGTAACACCTCTACTTTACACTTTCTAATCTCGTTAATTACCTCTTACTACAGTCTGGGATGATCAGTGTGGACTTATAGACAAGAAAGGGGAAAGTTAAAAATCGACATTTTATTTCTGACAAAAGGGTTGAAAGGAACACCAATACACCCCGACATTCTAATAAAAGACGGGTCTTCACAGATAGTCCGTCATCGTACGGATTTTCTAACGTTCGTGTGTAGGAAGTGAAGGCAGCGCAGAAACTAAGACGATGACTCTATTAGACGGAAGAACCATCCAGATCTACGAGTAAACCTAGGATCCTTATGACCTTTTCCACTTTATCGTCCTCAGACTCAGAGTCTTCTGAAGTACCCGGTGTTGACAGTATAGTCACCATTTGATTTAAGACGGTCTGAAGGTGTACTCTCTCCTAATTTGATAGAATAACTTTAGTAACTTTTAAACCGTAAGACAATGAACGTTATCGTACATTAGGATCGGTTGAGCCTCAACCTCCCCTTTCACTTATCCTCAAACGAAAGATCCTCAGGTTCGGTTACCGTTAACACCCTTATATCCCCTCGTACAAACCTCGGTCCCCTTCCTACTCCGAAAACCAAACCCCAAGTCAGGTCTACCTCTACATTCTACTAATGGTATACATTTTATCCATCGGTTACCCTTAAACGACACATTGAGTCCCTTGAGTTTGAACCCAATACAATATTGGCTCTCCCCATCCTACCCTTCCCTCCACCCTCCCTATAAGTTTACCCTTTCCTGTACCCATTGGATACCGACTGAGTACAACTACAAACTATCTTTGGTTGCATTATGACATTTCGTTGAGAGAAAGTTAATTTCAATTTATTTACAAAAACTTTTCCTTTTTTTTTTTTTTGTGTTTTGGTTTGTTACAAGCTTCGGACCTTCTCTCCAGTCTCAACCTCCATAACTGAACTTCATCTTTTGTCCGGAGCTTTATCAAGACTATTAACTAATATACCCTCCCATACTTTTAAGGTTCCCTTTTCTCACATCCTTCACACATTTTAATCACGTTTTTTGACTTCCGACTGTGACCTACTTTTGAGACAAGTGTCTGCCACCCCCTTCCCGTTATCTCTGTCGGCTCAATCCGTCTTCGTCGTATGACTCCGACTTCCAATTTCCTTCTTAGCTCTGATCTAAACATTGCAAATAAAGAAAACGTTTACCACTCTTTACACCCTCTCCTTGTCCTTAAGGGTCCAAGGAGTATCAGTTCTTACATGACTAATCTACACAAATAAACAAATTACTTATTTTACGACAAAACAACTTACAAAGTTCCCTCCCCGGAAAGTAACGTCGGGTGGCTCAATAAAAGACAAAAATTCTGAACCAATGTTGAAACCATTCGAGAAGAGTCCACCCGTTGACGTAGGGCTTCTCAGAGTCACCTAGCAGAACCAACCTTTCAATGAATTACCGAAAATTTCGTCACTCGCCTACTAGCATGACGCATTCGTTGTTTGGTACTTGTGACTCTTGAGTACTACAGAATCAAAACCGTAGTTTACATTACTTACTGTTTAACATAAAGTGTGTAACATTACTCTACGCATTAACAATCACCAGAGGTCCTGTTGTCCAGTATATCATTGACCGACATTGACCACCATCGGTCATAATGAAAACAGACCTGTATGGTCCACAAATACCTTATCGACATTCACCCTATTACAACTCGTCACACTCCCTGTCCTACCGAACACGGTTCTCCTTTCCAACTCTTCACCCGTGGAAAGGGGAGGATAAAAACATTAGTTGAACACGATCTCCACCCCCGGATCTCACAGAGCGGGGATCAGTTCGGATGGTTTCCCGGATCACCCCGATGGACAGACCAGAGGTACACGGTCCTGACCGGCACGAGAGAGCCAACCTCTTCTGCCTTCTATGACGGTAGACACCGACGTACTAAAGGACGTTCACGAAGCTCTGAAATACATGGACTTTGAAATGAAGGAAAATCGTCCTCTAAAACCTGGTATCTTTGAAGTCCTTGATACTAATGGACGTGAGTAGGTCTGAGATTTCCCCTTCCAGACATATACATTTCCAATGTCCTGGGAAACACTCTGTCTCAAAACGAAATTCCTCGTCATATGTTTTATCGTTTTATCGATCACAAGACACTATACCTTCTGTTTTGAACCGTCTCAATACTTACTTGGTATTCTTTGGGGTTTCCCAGTGTTTGGTACTATTGTTTTATAGTGTAAGAGAACCATATAGTAGGTTTAGGTCTCCTCACGGAGTTATTTATGGACAATTTACTTAAAACCCATTTATAAGAATAAAGTCCTTATAAAATTTTAACGTAGGATCTAGATACACAGGAGGCACAAAAGTGGATATTCCTTTACCTGTGGTCATCGATTAACCTCACCATCCCACTCCCTACTCCGTATCTTACCGTGTCGGGACTCTCCGTCGTACAGAAAGGGTGTCTTGTTTCCATGACCGTTTTGACACCAAGTTTAAAGTCAAGGAAATTAATGATCAACACACGATAACTCGGTCTCAAACTGGTCTCAAAGAGGCAAATTATTTTACATTGTTATGACCAAGGTTTAGCCCTTTCCTCATGTAGTTCCGACATATGCTAGTGGGACGAATAAATTGAATATACGTCTCATGCAGTACGTTGTACGGTCCGACCTACTTCGTGTTCGACCTTAGTTCTACCGACCCTCTTTATAGTCATTGGAGTCTATACATCTACTGTGGTGTACATATCGTCTTTCGTTTCCTCTTGATTTCTGGGAGAACTACTTTCACTTTCTCCTCTCTCTTTTTCAACCGAATTTTGAGTTGTAAGTCTTTTGGTTCTAGTACCGTAGGTCAGGGTAGTGAAGTACCGTTTATCTACCCCTTTTCTACCTTTGTCACTGTCTGAAATAAAAAACCCCGAGGTTTTAGTGACGTCTACCACTGACGTCGGTACTTTAATTTTCTGTGAACGAGGAAGTTTTTTTTTTTCGATACTGGTTGGATCTGTCGTATAATTTTTCGTCTCTGTAATGAAACGGTTGTTTTGAGGTAGATCAGTTTGGAGACCAAAAAGGTTATCAGTACACACCTACACTCTCAACCTGATATTTCTTTCGACTCGTGGCTTCTTAACTACGAAAACTTGACACCACAACCTCTTCTGAGAACACCCAGGGAACCCGACGTTTCTCTAGGTTAGTCAGGTAGGATTTCCTTGAGTCAGTCCTTATAAGTAACTTTCCTGACTACGACTTCGACTTTGAGTTTATGAAACCGGTGGACGATACTTCTTGACTGAGTAAACTTTTCTGGGACTACGACCCTTTCTAACTTCCACCCTCCACTTTCCCTGTTGTCTCCTATTCTACCAACCTACCGTAGTGGCTGAGATACTATACGTAAACTCAGTTGAGGTCCTCAACCACTACCCGTCCCTTCGGACCTCACGACGTCAGGAACACCAGTGTTTCTCAACCTGTGCTGACTTGCTGACTTAACTTGACTTGACTTGACTCGTTATGAACGGAATGTACTAACAACACTTTCATTTATTTTCAATACTCCTGGACGAATTATTCAAGAGTCATTTTACGTTTATAGTCTACAATAATGACTATGATTGTTGTCACATTATTTGACGATTATTGACATCGTGACGGTCCCTCATCCTAGGCACCTCCTTCCGTACTCTCGTTTCGAACCCACCTCACACACCCAAAACCCGGAGACCTATACATCCTTCCGTTCACCGAGGTTTTTCATCTTATTATTACTACCAACACTAAAATTTAATGTCACCCGATCTTTAAAACATATTTGACAAGACTTCTGAGTGGTTGTGAGACTCGATCTATAATGGACGTAAAATGTCTACTCTTTGGACTCCGGCTCGGACGAAACTTTCGACGAGATTCAATATGACAATCACGGTCTCCACCTGAACTGGGACCAACAAGACCAAGTATACAACTGGGACGGAGAGGTCCTAAGAGGTACCTTAGTTGTCAAGGGACTTACTATCGATTCGAGACAGATTAAACTTCCGAAAGTTTCCGATCGAAAGTGAGTCGTTCTGACACTCAGACAGACCTCATCTCTCCGTCTATAACTCCCATTCGGTAGTCCCGTTCGATCCAGACAGAAACGTCTTTCCTTGTCTCTTTCTCCGAGACGGTCTAGACTGAATCGAAACTCGTCGTGTATCTACTACACGACTCTATAAGTTTATAGGGAAAGTAATTGTTCACGTACACTCTCCTCGGGTCGTCCTGGGAAGAATCGTACACGTCAGTTATGTGACGGGACACCTCCCACCGGTAAATGACCTAAGGATAAGGTGAGTTGAAGTCAAGTAAATTGAAACCTCCCGAACGTTGGACGGAAACGGAGGATTCGACGTGAAAGAGATCTCAACAACACACTGGCTACGAACAGTCTGAATCAATCTTTGAGCTACCATAACTAAAATTCATATGGGTATCCCAAACTCTTGTCAATCTCTCTCATGTCTACTCCTCTCCAATTCATAAAGGATTTGAGTTCAACAGCTATAATCCGAGTAGTAGGAGATCATTCCCTGTATTAGTACCTATGTTATTACACATAAAAACACATAGGTAGTTTGTAAATAATTTTTACGTGACACGTAATACCACGAATGATTTACGATACGTATGTCTGTATTTCTACATTTGTTACGAACACGATCTCTCACTTTATCTCTCTGGCTCCCACCGTAAGTCCAATCAGAGTCTTTATTTACGAGTTATTCGAGAACGTTTTTACACCTTAAAGAAAAAAGGAATCTCCTGTTCCTAACGTAAACAAAATAAGTTTCTACATCGGACAGAAGTAATGGAATCGTGTTTTAAACCAAATCGACTGACGGGTTCTGTAAAACACTTTACTGAATTATAAAAATTATATCATAATAATATTATATTAAATAATATCATAATTATAAAGATTAACATACTAGTTCACCGGTCTTACTCAATCAACATTGGGTACTCAAGAAAAATGAGGGAAATCACTCGAACTTTGAAACCCAACGGTTTCAGTTGGACCATCGGTTTACAAATTTAAGACCATTAATTACTAACACGAATCAGTGTCCAAACCACTTACTAAATAAAAATTATTTTCGTCTTCTGGGTACTGTTCGAGTCGTTTAGACAACCGTCAAAATTCTGTAACGTGGTCTAACGAATCCTTTTAAAGAGTCATTTACTCTGGATAATCTAATATATTATAAGAACATTTTGTTGATCCTTTTATTGTTTTTTAATGTAGATAGAACCATAAATTATCGTCTTTAATGCACTTTTCCCCCTGCTAATACCCTTTAAATATACAATGAACCACTGAAAAATACTAAACTTTCTCATTATCTATAATAATATTAAAGAGTGTCTTCAAATTAACATCAAGATTTCATCTTTATTATCAAAGACAAACTAATGATAAAAAACCTCAATTCAAGGTAGATAAAAACCTACTAAAATCAATGGGGACGGAAATTTTAATTTTGATATTTAAATTCCGATTTATGGAGTTTTATCACAAATACTTTACCTAATTTAGTATACCTTACAAGGTCACGTTAGACTTTGGTATCGTTCTTGGTGTCCAAACTACAAACTTTTCACAAAGTTAGTCACTACCTAAACATTAATAACCCCCGACTAAGGACTTAGAAATCCGGATCCGGAATCCTTACGTAATAGGTTTACAAATATTTTACGGTAAAATGATTACAGGACGAATATGAAACTGAAACACCAATTTACATATATATATATATACAAACGGATGGGACCACCGAGTCTCTAATTTCGCAGACGGGAGCTACACCCTCTGGGCCCAAGTTAGGGACCCATCCCTTCTAGGGGACCTCTTCCTTTACCGTTGAGTCAGGTTATAAGAACGGACACTTTATGGTGTCTGTTTCCTCGGACCACCCGATATTAGATACCCCAGCGTTTTCTCAGTCTTTACTGAATCACTGATTTGTTGGTGTTGTTCCGGTATAATTTCGAATACACAATATAAATCCAAGTCTCCTATTTTTTGAAAATAGAAAAGTAGATAAAAACTCAGTATATAACGACGTATTTAAATGTATATATGATAACCCCAATCTTATATACATGTGATAACTTTATACAGAATTGGTAAAAGAACACAGTGATCTCTAAGTAGTTTTATACTACAAATTACCGACACATCGGTAAACACTACTAAAATGGTAGGAAATAAACTAAAAAGGATAGAAAATTCCCCCAAAGGGTCCACCACGATCACCATTTCTTCGGAAAGTACCACGGTCAGAATCAGAGGACCTCTAAGTGTAGATGGAAAACAGAAGGGACTCAGGGAGAATCGAGTGATACCATAAACATCTCAACTTTTGTCACCAGTATTTCTGGGAGTAACTCTAGTCCCCTCTTACATACTTATTTGACTCTTACAGATGTCTCTATCTTTTATATTCTTTTATGGTTTGTCTTTAGTGTCTCGACTTCTTATGTTACATGCGAGTCAACGAAGTCAACACAGACTGAGAAACACTGAGACACCTGACATCGAACGGTCCGAGGAACCGGGTACCCTAAAAAGGTCGTTCTTACAACCGCATCCAACGGTACAGGAGGAGGTCCCCTAACAGGGCTGGGTCCCTAGCTTGCACACAGAGGACTTAGAGGACGTAACGCCCACCTAAGAAATGACGACTCGGTGGTACCTTCGAGGCTTCTTATGTTATTTTAAAGATTCCTTCCAAATTATTGGTTATGGTCTAGTTTGTCTTTTTCTCTAGTCACTTGAACTTCTGTCCCGTAACCTTAAATAACAGTCTCGTCGTGTTTCTTTTTTTCTTACTTTTTCTCACTTCTGTCGAATTCCCTAAATACCCTGTGATAGTTCTCCTGAGAACTACCACCAGGATACTACATTTATAACGTGGTCTTTCTCTTCTTTCTCTCTTTTCCCGTCTTTCGAATAAGTTTGTTTATTACTAGTTTTTGGAGAGATCGGACCTCTTTCTATGACTGTAGGTCTATGTTCTTAGGGTCTCTGGACGAGACATTTTCTTAGATTTTTCTGGGTGTGACCCTGTGTAATAATAATAATGTGACAATTTCAATCGTGGTTTCACTCTTGGAATTTTCGTCGTTCTCCTTTTTGTCGAATAATCCGTGTTCCCTTTGGGATATTCTCTGATTTCCGTATAAAAAGTCGTCTTTGAAACGTCTGGTGTTCCGGATCGTACTATATAAGTTATAAACCCTTCTTTTTCGGATATTCGGTTCTAATGTGAGGGACCGTTCCAACAGGAAGTATTTACTTCGTCTCTATCTCAAAGTTCTGTTCGTTTTCGACTTCCTAAGTAGTGGTGATCTAGTCGAAATGATCTTCATAACTTCTCTTAAGAGGTTCTACTTTAATTTCCTACGATTAATCATTGTCCTTTTGTATTCTTTTATATTTAGAGTGACCATTTCCATTTGTGTGTCAATTTAAGTCTTATGACAACATTACCACCATCCGTTTAGTGAATATTTATGAAATATTTCCAATTTTCTGGTTTTAACATTTTATTGATATTAATGTTGTTAACCGATTATATACACGCATGATTCAGTGAAGTCAACACAGGCCGACAAACTCTGGGTACATCGGACGGTCCGAGGAGACACGTACCCTAAGAGGTCCGTTCTTATGACCTTAGCCAACGGTACGGGAGGAGGTCCCCTAGAAGGGCTGGGTGCCTAGTAGAGGAAGTAGAGGACGTAAACGTCCACCCAAGGAATGGTACTGACGGTGGACCCCTCGGGACCAATTACATATGTGTTCCTTTTCTCTATACTTAACACTGTCTTTTGTATTTTACAATCCCCCTCTCATTTTTGCATCTTGAAATCATATACAAACTTCATTTCTAAATTTTATCCGACAATATTTCGTATATTGTATATTCTATGAAATATATTTGGAGTACCATGGGGGGGGTTTCGACTTTGGATATCATCCATGTATCTTTTATTTCTTTTACTAAGATTGGTATGATAATTATTTTTAATAGTTTAATGTTTCCTTGTCTTGTTTTCTTCTTCTTCTTTCTTTTCTTAATGATTTGTCGGTCTTTTATTAGGTGTTTTACCGTTTATTATTCGTATGAACATTTATTAATGAAATTTACATTTATCCGATTCGAGAGATTAATTTAATTTTAATAAGTCACTGACTTACCTATTTTTTTGTTTTGTTTCGTTTTTTCTAGGCTGATATACGACGGATTTTTTCTAAGTGAAATTGAAATTATTTCACTTCCACTTCCTCATCTTTTATATAGGGTACATTTACATTTGGTTTTCTTTCGTTTCCATCGTTATGTCTATAGTCTGTTATATCTGAAATTCGGTTCCTAATATTATTCTCTGTTTATCTGTTTTTAGTTAACGTAGAGATATGTGATTACTCTGTGAAAGTCTTTTTCTTTTATTTTATTAAGGTAAATTTTAACGTATCTTTTACTATTTTACAGATCTTTATTTATATTGGCTCCTCCATTTATGGACAAGAACCTTTTGATATTCTGTAACTACTTTCTTTAATTTCTGTGTTTACTTTTCTATAAGACATGAAAGATCTGATTTCCTTAATTATAACAATTTTACGAGTAAGAAATGTTTCGTCAGGAGTTTTAAAGTTACCTTGAAAAGTACATTTATCTTTTGTTTATTAAGGAACTTACCTTCGTGATTTCTGGGAATTATTGGTTTCGTTGGGACCCTTTATTATATCTATTATTATTATATAGGATATTATCCTATTAAATTATATGTTTTCCTATTAAAAAAAGTCATTTACTATAACCCTTTTGACCTATCGGTATACGTTTTCTTACTTCGACCCAGGGAAAGAATATGGTGTATATATTTTAGTTGATTTTACCTAATTTCCTAACTTGTGTTCTGGATTCAGGTATTTGAAGAATGAACCTTTGTGTCCGTCATTCGAGGAACCTGAACCGTTAAAAAAAAAAAACTAAACTAATTTTTTTTTCCGTTTTTATTCATTCGACCTGATATAGTTTGATTTTTAGAAGATGTGTCATTTCCTATGGTGGTCGTTGTACTTTTCCGTCGAATGACTTACCCTCTTTTATAAACGTTTAACATATAGACAATTCCCAATTATGTGTTTCATATATATCGACTATGTTGAGTATCAGTTTTTTTACACTAAATTTTTACCCGTATCTTTGACTTATCAGTAGAAAGACTTCTTCTGTATGTATACCAGTTGTCCCTTTACGTTTAGTTTTGGTGTTACTCCATAACGACCTCATAGTAGTTTAACTTTTTTCTATTACTCACAACCACTCATATACTTCTTTTTCCTTGGGAATAAGTGACAACCATCCTTACATTTAACCATGTTGGTGATACCTTTCGTCATACCTATAAGGAATTTTTAAAATTTTATCTTGATGATATACTAGGCCGTTTAGGTGAAAATCCATATTTATTTTTGTTATAGTTTCTCTATAGACGTTGGGGTACAAGTTACGTCATTATAAGTGTCATCTGTTTTATTATTCGTAATATGTGTAGACAGCTGTCTATTTACCTATTTCTACGACTATGTATACGCACACACACACTTTTTTCACTTTCAGCGAGTCAGTACAGGCTGAGAAACGTTGACGTGCTTGACATGTCAGGTACCTTAAGAGGTCCGGTCTTATGCCCTCACCCATCGGTAAGGGAAGAGGTCTCCTAGAAGGATTGGGTCCCTAGCTCGGGTCCAGAGGGGTAACGTCCGTTTATGAAATGGTTGACTCGGCGGTCCCTTCGGGTTCTTATGATCTCACCCATAGGATAGAGAAGTCCCCTAGAAGGACTGGGTCCTTAGTTTGGCCCTAGAGGACGTGACGTCCGTCTAAGAAATGATCGACTTAACGGTCCCTTCGGGCGCATACTTATACGTACACGTTATCTTAGGATAAACCGGTACTTTCTCCTTTTAGCACGGTAAACACTGTTGTGTTTAGCTGCGACTCCCAAAATACGATTCACTTTATTCGATCTGGCTTTTTTTGTTTATGACGTGCCGTAGTGAGTGTGTACCTTGGCATTCTTTCCAGATTGACCATGTTTGTCTTTCATCTTTTAACTAATGGTCCCGGACCCACACACCCCCACTTCCTCCTATCCCTTTCCAGCCCTTTTCAGAAGTCTAAAAGTCGATGTTCTACTTATTCCAGACTCCTGGACTACATTTTGTACCACTGACATTAACTATTGTGACACGTCAGATGGGAAGTTCTTGAGACCCCAATCCCGGTGGTTGAGATACACGACAGCTTTTAGACGTATATTCAAATATCGACCGAGAGGTATAGACATCAAGGAGTAAACTCCTAAGTTGGTTGGGGTCTAACACATCATACCATCCTGCATAAATAACTTTTTATTAGCTACTATATTCACCTGGACCTGTAAGTTTGGTTACAACAAGTTCCCGGTTACTATAATATATCAACTTTAAACGATTCTTTCGTCTTTAATTTTACGAGAGTGGTTTTTCCTTTTTTTATTTTTCTATTTATACACTCAACTGTCCACAAACTTAATTGAGTTCCCCCTTTAAGAAAGTGTTACATATGTATTTAGTTAGTAAGACATGTTAAATTTATAGAATGTTAAAGTATACAGTTAATATAGAGTTTCTCCGACTTTAAAATTTATTTTGATAGTAAAAATTTTAAATAAAAAATAACTTCATATGAACTTAATGTTACAACACAATTAATGACGAGATATTGTTTAACTGAGTCAATATGATTTATGTGTGTGTGTATATATATAATATATATATAAGAAAAGGTAATACCGATTAGTGTCCTATAACTATATCAAGGGTCACGATCTGTCATTCTGCAACAAATAGGGAAGACATATATGGCCAAACGTAGATGATTAGGGTTTGAGGTTTAATGTGAGAGAGGGTGACGGGAGAAGGAACCGTTACTGGTCAGATAAAAGATACAGGGACTAAAATTTTTAATAGTAAAATTAATTACCTTAACATTCCCGACAAAGTAAAATTAATTACCTTAACATTCCCGACAAACAAAAGTATCATGTTGAATCGGATAACACTAACTATGTGAATAGTGTGCATAAGTCTGAACGTTAGACCAAATCTTGAACACTAGTAGTTTACCTAGGTATAAATGGAAGTAAAATAACTTAATACACGGTCTAGTGACATTTATGGAAGTCTAAGAGTTTGTCAACCCCTTATAAAGAGGGATGTGAAGACAAAAATTTCACAAGGAAACTGACTGAAGTCCATATAAATTATTGAGTACAGTGTATGTTTATCTTCCTAAGTATGAAAAACAAGAATGTTATAACTACAAATCGAAACGGGTATAAAAAGACAGTGATGCCGTTTATGGTTATCGTTTAAATTCTGTTTTTAAACAAAAAATTCCGATTTAAAACATCAACATATTTTTACTCTTGCAAGTGTCAGTTTTTTAAAGGGGACGATAGATTTGAATAAAGAAAATAGATATAAAAGAAGATAAGGAACCCATATTGAAGATATAATGAATAGTATCAAATATATCTTGAGCCGTAAAAGAGATATACTTGTTAAAAGTACACCAAAATATACAAAACATTAATTACAAAATTACCGACGTTTTCTGAGGTAACTTTAACTTGTGGTATTAAATATAACATTAAAGGAATAATGACTTGACAATCCAACGAGAGTAAAGTTTTTTCTTTATGATACCGGCTAAGTACAGTTACACACCGTTTTTCGTGATGTTATAATATTTAATTAATCGGAGGTTAACTTTATTTAATTAATTTTATTAAAATTTTTATTTTAAGTGTTAGAATTTTTTCTCTCTCTTTATTGACAACCATTCAGTAAAAGATGTTTATGTGATCCTATATATGTAGATTAATCGTAATAACACATTTATGGAATATTCTGATTTGTACATAAGATTGTCAACGGTAACTACGTTTATAAAGACTATCGATAGAACTTTAAGCAATCTCGGTTAATCAATCGGTACGTAATTGTCGTAAAATTAATAAAACATTGTAAGTAAGTAAAACAAGTATTATAATAAAGTATTATAAAACTGATAAAGTTTTTTATTTTTAAAATTTATAGTTTAAAACGAAGGTGAAAATCTGGTAAACCTTCTGACGGTTTAAGAGACTTCCACCAAAAGCTTCTTTTTCAAGGTTTTTACAAATCTCGTTACCCGTTAGTGACGTAAGTAAGACGTCGGTCGGAGGGTATCACTGTCGAAATTGTCAGGAAAACTATGTACTCAAAGTCATTCAAACAGTGGCATAGTTCAAGTATTACGATATCAGTGTGAGACATCTTTTGATTGCAACAATGTTTACAGTCTAGTAACTCTCATTCCTGACTAAAAAAGTGTCGTGAAGACAATGATAGAACATATACATGGACACATATAAACCCTGTCTAAGAGACCTTTACTTATGAGACAATTTTTCAATCAAAAAGTTAACTATCCACGATAGAAACTTATTTAAGAAAGACGATCACTTCAGAGTTTGAGAAGTTGTGATAGGTGTAGTAGATCCTTAAACAATCTTTACGTCTACGGTGACGGAGTGAGACCTGGATAATCTTTAAGACCAAGAACCCAGGTTGTCAAACACAAAGTCGTTCAGGAGATACACTAAGACTACGTCTAAGTACTATTTATTTATCATCATTTCAACGGACCCCTTTTGACTTTTATTTCAAGTTCTTATACTATGATACTGCTCTCTTCATCACAGTCTCCGGTATCCAATTATTTTAAGTTATTTACAAAAGACTCGCACATAATATCTGACTTTAAACTTTTAACACGACATTGTAGTTCACTTTCACTTCACAATTAGCGAGGTCGTACAGACTGAGAAACATTGAGGTACCTGATATCGAGTGGTCCGAGGAGACAGGTAATTTAAGAGGTCCGTTCTTAAGACCTCACCTATCGGTAAGGGAAGAGGTCCCTAGAAGGACTGGGTCCCTAGTTTGGACCCAGAGGACGTAATGTCCGTCGAAGAATTGACAGATGTGGTGGCCCCTTCGGGGTTGTAACTCATACAACGTCTCTTCTTCGGTCAAGACTAAGGTACAACCTTTGATAAAGAAACTGAACGGAAAACAACGAAAACAATAATGTCAGTATGTATTCCAGGACGGAGATTCATGGGACGTGAAGACGGACTGACATTTCCCGGAAACAAGTCGAGTATCTCTCTAGTAGACTGGGACGGGCGGGCACTTATCGATGTTGTTTTTCTTCTCTAATTATGTGGAGAAGGTTTCTGACCGATAAACACCTCTATAAAACGTTCTGTCTTTTGTGAAAGTGAAATGAGGGGAGAGGGAGAGAGAAGCCAGAAAGCTGAAATCAAGGAGTAACGAAGAAAGAGGGACTGAGATACTTTCTTTGACCATAGGTCTGGGATTACTATATCAATGACACTCCGTAATCAGACGGTAGAAGAGTCATTCGACCGAAAGACTTATTTCAGTATAAGGAACGGAGCTGTGGATCAGAGAGGCTAAGTAACCGGACGGTAGCACTCGTCTCACTCGAACCTGAACCATTGTTCATGGGTTTTCGTTTTGACTAGAACAGAAACAAAAGTACCTCGACTACCAGATTTTCTCTATTTTACATAGTACCTATATTTTACACATTTATTTACGTTACTAGAGAACATGAAATTACATCTTTATATACGTCATATACTCACCACTACTATTTGTGACAAATATTCGATGTACAATGGACGCTCCGGGTCACGTTCACATATTAGTGTTACATATTAGAGAAAACCAGAAGGGTAGTCTTCCTTATATTTTCGAATTTTGTAAGACATACCGAACTTATCCAAGGGAACTTAGACCTTTTTTATTTAAAAAACAGAGTTTCAAGTGACAAAGAATAGGTCTCTTGAACTCGATAAGTACTTTAGACATAAACAGTTAAGTAAACTCTTTACCCATATACCCGTGGATAGAGTCTTAACTCTAATTTTTATTCCATTAAGTACTTTGACAAATCGAGTCACATACAGAATGATATGTTATCTATCATTAATAACGACAATTGATTAATTGTAGTAGTTCTAATAGTAGTAACAATGATCACACCACATACCGGTATATTATGTCTAAGAAATGTCAATTTCTCCTACCTGAACTCTGTCTTAACGGTCCCAAGTTAAGATCGAAACAGTCGAAGATCGACACTCTGACACCTGAAACGGAGAGATACGAAATTAAAACAGTAGACATTTCGCCCCTGTTATGTTCAGGAATGAACTACCCCAACACCACCACCACACCAAATCGGCGATTCAGTACGGGCTGAGAACGTTGGGACACCTGACATAGGTGGTCCGAGGAGACAAGTACCCTAAAGGGTCCATTCTTATGATCTCACCCAACGGTAAAGGAAGAGGTCTCCTAGAAGGGTTGGGTCCCTAGCTTGGGCGTAGAGAACGTAATGTCCGTTTGACAAATGGTTGACTCGATGGTCCCTTCGGGAGTATCCCAACACCACTGACCATTTACTTAATTACGTATATTTTGTGAGTCGTGTGTCGGTCGGGGTATCGTTCACGAATCATTCACGATAATAATAGTAATTGTAGAAACCTTGTAAGATACTTGGTGAGACAACCTCTTAAACTGAAGACAAGTACCATAAACACTAAAACTACCTTTCTAGATACAAAATTCCCAGGTATCTTGTCCTTCTAGTGGAAAGGAATTTAGACATCCCAAGTATCGAGGTGACGAATAAACTCATTTCCAGAAAAGTACCACGGATTTTATCCCCCCTTTAACAACTATGGTTTCATTTCGAAATTTCTTCCGGTTCTCTTCCTTTTTGAAATTTAGGTTCCCGTTCTGTAGGTAAAAATAAAGTACCTTTACGTAACAAATTCGTGTGAATGACTATTACTACGTGCCTACGACAAACATCTGTATTAAAAGGAGAAAACTTCACTGATTCACGACCGAAAGACAGACACGGTCCTAGGAAAAGTCTTAGTTAAGATACGGGGAGACATAGTAACACCCTACCTCTGGAGTACTTACTGAAAGGATTTCCATCTTCTGTACATGGACAACTGAGTCTCCGACTCTTCTACATGTGTTCGTCCTTATTTGTCAACTTTGTGATGGTCTACATATCCTTCTCGGGAACTTGCGTTCACGCTAACTGCAGTTCTTTTATAATTGAAACAGCAAGACGGATCTACCGCACAGCTACCTGACCGTGACGTCGTCCTAAGTCGACGTTCTTAAAGGACGTTAACTACCACCTTCTTTTTTACAGTTGTATATAAAAAGATAATAAAACGGCGTCCACGACTTTACGGGTACTGGATCTTAAAGTTCCTAAGTCTAACGATGACACTATCGAAGTCTAAAACGAAGGTCCAAAAAAAGAAATTGTCTGACACTGTGTCTGAAGCTTCCTAAATTAAGACAAATAACAATTATGACGTCAAGTGTACTAAAGTCAGATTGTTCTACTGATTAAAGAGTCTCTTAGTTCACTGATAATTGAGTTAACTGAAGTTAGGTTTAAGTATAAGTTAGAAATAGTATGAAAATAAATTGTAATAAAATAGATGTACAAAGACACACATCGAAAACCGGTAAATAAACGTCACATCGAGTAAATAAAAGAACGGTGGAGAGGACTTTAAGGAGACGACCTGACAAAGATCTAAAAGTGTAAATATGTGTCTCTGTATCTCTTGTAGAATAATATTAAAAACATTAAAATATTATAAAGGTACCTCAAACAAGAGGTATCGTCTTATTGACTTTTTTTATTCACAAAAATTTCAATAACAATGTATAACCCTATAGTGTGATATCTTTATAGTTTGATTAAACGTCATGGTAGTCGCACCCTATATACGTACGAAGGTGGAACAAATATGCTAACCTAAAATAAAATTAATAATAAAATAAAATTAATAATAAAATAAAATTACGTCACCGAAATTTTTATCTTCATTGTTTCAAATGGTAGAATTGACAAAATTCACATGTTAAGTCACCATAATTTATGTAAGTATTACAAGACCTCGGTAGTTTAGTGAGTAGAGATTTTGAGAAAAATAGAACATTTTGACTTTGGGTCATGGTTGATTTGTTATCGAGGGGAGAGGGTCGGTGACCTTTGGGGGTAAGATGAAAGACAGAGACACTAAAACTGATGAAAGTCATGGAGTATCATCACCTAAATGTACCATACACGGAAAAAAACTGACGGAATGAAGTGACTCGCATTACGAGAGTTATAAGTAGGTGTAACATCGTATACAACCTCTTCCGTTACCGTAGGGTGAGGTCATGAGAACGGACCTTTTAGTGTACCTACCTCCTCGGACCATCCGACGTCAGGTACCCCAGCGATTCTCAGCCTGTGCTGACTCGCTGAAGTGAAAGTGAAAAGTGAAAGTACGTAACCTCTTCCTTTACCGTTGGGTGAGGTCACAAGAACGGAACTCTTAGGGTCCCTGCTCCTCGGACCATCCGACGGTAGATACCCCAGCGTGTGCCAGCCTGTGCTGACTTCGTTAAATCGTCGTCGTCGTCATCGTATACAATCTTAGTGGAAGGAAAAATTCCGTCTTATTTTAGGGTAAAGTATATTTGTGATGCAAAACGAATAGGTAAGTTAACTCAACCATTATGTAAAATCGACAACTATATTACGACGACACTTGTACCCACATGTTTATAGATAGACTCTGGGACGAAAATTAATAAACCCCTCATACCGGGCATTATACCATTAAGATAAAAATTAAAAAGTTCCTTGTTAGTATGTCAAAAAGTTCCTCAGACATGAGAACGTGTAAGGGTGGTTACCGTGTGTTCGTAAGGTTAAAGAGGTATAGGAGTGGTCATGGACGATAATAGACGAAAAACTATCATCTATAAGATTACCCATACTCCACCATACAGTGACATCAAACTAAACGGAAAGGGACCACTAATGACAAGTCTCTGCCGTGACCGTGGGGTGAGGTCGTGAGAACGGACCCTTTAGGGTACCTACCTCCTCGGACCATCCGATGTCAAGTACCCCAGCGATTCTCAGCCTGTGCTGACTCACTGAAGTAAAAGTGAAAATTGAAAGTACGTAACTTCTTCCTTTACCGTTGGGTGAGGTCACAAGAACGAACCTCTTAGGGTCCCTGTCCCCTCGGTCACCCGACGGCAGATACCCCAGTGTGTCTCAGCCTGTGCTGACCACGCTGTATCGTCGTCGTCGTCGTCGTCGTCGTCACATATGTACAACTAGAGTTTGAGGGATTGATAGGGACGGAAAGGAGAAGGGGGACCATTACCATTCAGGAAGAGATTCAGACACTCGGACAAAGATAAAACATTTATTCAAGTAAACATAGTAAAGAAAAATCTAAGGTGTATATTCTGTATGATATACTATAAAGAGAAACAGACGGAATGAAGTGTAAGTCACACTGGTAGAGATCCGGGTAAGTATAACGACGTCTACCGGAATAACGTAAGAAAAATTACCGACTCATTATAAAGTAACGTGCATATATGGTGTAGAAGGAACAGGTAAGGAGACAACTACCTGTAAATCCAACGAAGGTACAGGATCGATAACATTTGATATGACGTTTCTTGTAACCCCATGTACGTAGGAAAACCTGGTACAGAAAAAGTCCTATAAAAGAGTCTTCACCCTAACGTGCCAGTATACTATCAAGATAAAAATCAAAAGATTCTTTGGAGGTATGATAAGAGGTATCACCGGTATGGTTAAATATAAGGGTGGTTGTCACATCCTCCCAAGACAGGAGAGATGTAGGAGAGGTCGTAAATAACAAACACCTAAAAAACTACTATCTGTAAAACAAACCATACACTACTATAAAGTAACATCAAAACTGAACGTAAAGGGATTACTAATCACTATACCTTGTAGAAAAATACATGGAGAACCGGTAGACACATAGAAGAAACCTCTTTACAGACAAATCCAGAAGAAGGGTTTAAAAATCAACCTAACAAACAAAACTACTATAATTGGAGTACTCGACAAACATTTAAAATGTCTGATCAGAGGACAGTCAGGGTAGTAAACGTTCATAAAAGAGGGTTAGACACCCAACAGAAAACATACAAATACCGAAGGAAACGACACGTTTTCGAAAACTCAAATTAATCCAGGGTAAACAAATAAAGAATAAAGGTAAAAAGACCCTCTACCTAGTTTTTTCTATAACCACACTAAATACAGTCTCTCACAAGACGGATACCAAAGGAGATCCTCAACATCTTACAGGTCAGAGTGTAAATCTGGAAATTAGATGAAACTCGAATAAAAACATATACCACAATTTCTTACTAGATTAAAGTATAAAAATGTATATCGACAGGTCAAAAAGGTCGTGGTAAACAGTTTCTCTGTCAGAAAGGTGGTAACACATCAGTACGGTGGAGACAGTATCTAATTAACTGGCATCCACACACTCAAATAAAGACCCAAAAGACTTGACAAAGTAACTAGATATAAAGAAAAACATGGTCACGGTATGACAAAACTGATGACAGTGAAACCTGATATCCGACTTCAGTCCCTCGGACTAAGGAGGTCGAGACAAAAAGAAGGAGTTCTAACGAAACCGATAACCCCAAAAAAACACAAAGGTATCTTTAAAATTCTAAGACAAAAGATCAAGGTACTTTTTACAAAAACCACTAAACTATCCCTTACGTAACTTAGATATCTACTTATATATTAAAAATACGAATAACTGGTAATTATATAGAAACAAATTTATACACAAGTTTAGGAATCGGGTAATACCTTAATACAACAAACCAAAAAACACAAACTCAAAAGTCTCAGGAGACAAATAAGATCTATAATTAGACAATAGTCTCTATACTAAACATTTGTAAAAGAAAGTAAGACATCTAACGGAAAAATTGGGCAACTATGACAGAAGACTACGTTTTAAAAGATTATAGGTACTTCAGATTAAACAGATAAAAACAACAACAAAAAACATGGAAGTCACAGTATGAGTTCTTTAGTAACGGTTTAGGTCACAGTTCTTTGAAAACGGTACAAAAGAGGAATCTCAAAATATCGAAATCCGTGATGTAAATTTAAAAACTAAGTAAAACTCAATCAAAGACACACACTACAATTCATTCTCAGATTGAAGTAAGGAAACGTTCACCTATAGGTTAAAAAGGTCGTGGTAAATAACATTTCTGACGAGAAAGAGGTAACTTACCAGAAACGTGTGAACAGGTTTTGGGGTACATAAGTTTTCAAATAACGATCCGAGAGATAAGACAAAGTAACCAGATGTACGGACAGAAATACGTTCGTATTGTGTACCTCTAGGTTGGTCAGGTAAGACTTCCTCTAGTCGGGACCCTAAAGAAACCTTCCTTACTACGATTTCGACTTTGAGGTCATGAAACCGGTGGAGTACTCTTCTCAACTTAGTAACCTTTTCTGGGACTACGACCCTCCCTAACCCCCGTCCTCCTCTTCCCCTGCTGTCTCCTACTCTACCGACCCACCGTAGTGACTGAGCTACCTGCACCCAGACTCACTTGAGGCCCTCAACCACTACCTGTCCCTCCGGACCGCACGATGCTAAGTACCCCAGCGTTTCTCAGCCTGTACTGACTCGCTGACTTGACTTGTCTTGTGACAAAACTAATACAACTAAAACTTCATTCAAAATTTTAGTCCTTTGTACTCGGGAAGTCGAAACTAGAATAAAAAGTCCTAATAAAATCGATAATTCCGAGTGACTCTACGGTATATTTGAAAACTTACTAAAAAAAGATAAAGAAGAGTTTTGTAGGAACCTTAAAACTATCCCTAACGTAACTTAGACGACTACTGAAACCATCATAACTGTATAATTGGTAGAATTCAGAAGATTGGGTACTTCTCTCAAAGGGACCACCGAGTCACCTTTTCTTAGGTGGACGGTCACGTTCTCTACGTCCGAGTTAGGGACCCAACACGTCCAGAGGACCTCTTCCTTTACTGTTGGGTGAGATCATAAGAACGGACCCTTTAGGACTCTTGTTTCCTCGGACCGTCCGATGTCAGGTGCCTCAGGGATTTCTCAACCTATGGTGAATTCCTGATTTGTCAAGTACTTGTATGTGACACAAAAGTAAATAAATACACAAGAAATTAAGAAAGTTGTAACAAAAGAAACATATTCAGAAAGTGGAGGAACCAATCAATTAAGGATTCATAAGATAAAAAAATACAATGACATTTACGTTAACGAAAATTTAAAGAAAAATTAGAACGAGTGACAAATACATATCTTTACGTTGTCTAAAAACGTACAACCGAAACATAGGACGATGAAAAGACTTAAGTAATAATGAAGATTATCAAGACACACATACACACACCCCCCCTAGAAATCCCAAAAGATGTATATTATAATAGACACCTGTCTTTATTAAAATGGAGAAAGAAAGATTGAATCTACGGAAAATAAATAAATCAAAAAGAACGGACCAACGAAAGTGGTAACGTGCACAAGAAAACGGAACAAGGACTAGAATCACTTTTTTAAAACAGATAGTGGTAACTCATACTACAACCGACACCCAAAAAGTATGTACCGAAATCAATACGGCTTTAACAAAGGAAGATAAGATTAAATGATTCACAAAAAATAGTAGTTTCCCAAAACTGTAAAGAATGTACAAAAAAAGAAATAGTCTACTCCACTAGTACATATAATGTGACTAGTTTAAACAAACGGTATGGTAGGAACGTAAGATCTTCATTTGACGTGAACCAGTACCGCATATAAGGAAAATAATACGACGACTTAAAACAAATGATCATAAAACAACTCCTAAAAACGTAGTTTATAATTCCCTATAAACACGATCGAAAGAAAGGAACATCACAGAAATGGACCGAAACCATAGTTCCATTACGACCGAAGTATCTTACTTGATCCTTCGTAAGAGAGAAGAATTTAACATAACCTTTATAAAACTCTTCATAACCATAATCAAGAAATTTACCAACCATCTTAGGTGATGACTTCGGTAGTCAGTCTTCTGTAAAAACTAATGACTAAATTAAAGGAATGATCAATATCTAAGTAAGTTTAAAAGATAAAAAAGTACTAAGTCAGAACCAATCAAAGCACAAACATCGCTAAACAGTTAAAGTAGATCCAATGGGTCAAACAATTGTATATTGAGAGAATTTTAAGAAAAATTAAAATACGTTAACTATCCTTACAGGACTGAAAGTAAAACACACAACACAAATAAAAAAGTGAGTAGAGATTTATAAAATATCAAAGGGAACACTCAAGAAACTCGGTTACCAAGCAATTCTCAGACGGTACATGAAAAGTCTTTACACATTTAAAAGTTCAAAAGACTATAAACAAACTTGAAACAAATCAACACCAGTCCCTTGTATGAAACGTATGCACAGAAAAATCTATATAACTCTTAATCTAAAACCGGATTGTAAACCAGATAGGACCTTTTGTAAAGTGCATCTAAACTCTTCTTTGACTTACGACAAAAACAATCCTTCTCATCAGATATATACAGACAATCTAGACCAACCAAATAGCGTAACAAATTCAGGAAATAAAAGAATGAGTAAAAGACTGACCAACAAGTGGTAATGACTCTCAACTCATAACTTCAGATGCTGATAATAAAATCTTGGTAGGTAAAGATGAAAGGTCAAGATTAAGACAGTCACAAACAAAGTATATATAAATATCAGACAATAATCTACGTATTTATAAATATTAAGAATACGGAAGAAGGACATAGTTTGGAAAATAATTATTTGTTATAGGAAAAAAAAAAAGAGAACATTTCGAAAAGCTAAGTCTCAGATAAAACACACTACAATCGTACCGGTGACGACAAGGGAAGACCAGTGATAAACATACCTTATAGAAGCAGGTAAGAAAACGAAAGCTATATAAACGTACAAACTGAAGTTTCGTTCAGAGTACGTCTATCGTCTACCAACCTAGTGAATTTTTTAGTCGAAACGGTTATAAACAGAAAACTGATCTTTCGAATTAGGTAAATGTAAATTTGATTAATAACTATTAATCACTGAAGACAGTAAAACGATGAACGAAAGAAAAATGGAAAATCGTAAAAACAAAGAGTAAAGGACATAATGATAGAAGAAAACACAAATCAACTAATAAAAGATCACCTTACAAATGTAAAGAAAGAGTAAAGGAAAACAAATATAAGATCTCGATAAAAGAAACACCAATGGTACCCCTAATGTAAATTGTAGGATTTCAATATTGTGAGATTAAACTTAAATCTAATCGAATTAAAATCATTGTATGTTTTGGACAAGGAAATGTCGAGAAAGGGGTTGGGAAAACCAACAACTACAATGTCCTAATGTAGAGGTATATAATACACGGGGTTATGTATTTGATTAATAAAACCTACTTAACGAGAGAATTTAGTACATCTTTTGATTTTCACCTCGATGTTAGACAAAAATGTTATTTTTTATCGAGAATATTAACGGGTAAATAGAAATGACTCTAGAAATAAAGAAAGATATCGAAGCTCAATAACACAGGAAAATAAAATTGGATACCCTAAAAAAACTAATCAAGAATTTCTCGTCCAAATAAGATAGTATAAGGTTCTTAGAAGACGTTACCGAATAAAGTCATTAAAATCAAACTTGAATAAATAAACTATACCTCGAATACAAAAATTTTCCCTTCGAAATTATGAATATTAAAATTTTATAAGTTACATGACTGAAAAGATGGAACCAACAACGTTCAAAACCCTTATAGTCAAGTCAAGTCAGTGAGTCAGTACAGGCTTAGAAACGCTTGGGTACTTGGCGTGGTACGGTCCGAAGAGACAGGTAGGGGTTGAAGGTCTCAGGTGGATTTGGGTACAGGTAACTCAGCCACTACGGTAGGTTGGTAGAGTAGGAGACAGTAGGGGAAGAGGAGGACAGGAGTTAGAAAGGGTCGTAGTCCCAGAAAAGGTCACTCAGTCGAGAAGTGTAGTCCACCGGTCTCACAACCTCAAAGTCGAAGTTGTAGTAAGGAAGGTTACTTGTGGGTCCTGACCAGAGGAAATCCTACCTGACTGACCAATCTAGTGGAACGTCAGGTTCCCTGAGAGTTCTCAGAAGAGGTTGTGGTGTAAAGTTTTCGTAATCAAGAAGCCCCGAGTCGAAAGAAGTGTCAGGTTGAGAGTGTAGGTATGTACTGGTGACCTTTTTGGTATCGGAACTGATCTACCTGGAAACAACTCTTTCATTACAGAGACGAAAAATTATACGACAGATCCAACCAGTATTGGAAGGAAGGTTCCTCATTTGCAGAAAATTAAAGTACCGACATTAGTGGTAGACGTCACTAAAACCTAGGATCTTTTTATTTCAGTCGGTGAGAAAGGTGACAAAGGGGTAGATAAAGGGTACTTCACGACCCTGGTCTACGGTACTAGAAGCAAAAGACTTACAACTCGGAATTCGGTTGAAAAAGTGAGAGGAGAAAGTGAAAGTAGTTCTTCGAGAAATCAAGAAGAAGTGAAAGACGGTATTCCGACCACAGTAGACGTACAGACTCCAATAACTATTAAGAGGGCCGTTAGAACTAAGGTCGAACACGAAGAAGGTCGGGTCGCAAAGAGTACTACATGAGACATATCTTCAATTTATTCGTCCCACTGTTATATATTGGACCTACATGAGGAAAAGGATAAACCTTGGTCAGATAACAAGGTACAGGTCAAGATTGACAACGAAGGACTGGACGTATGTCTAAAGAGTTCTCCGTCCAGTCCACCAGACCATAAGGGTAGAGAAAGTCTTAAAAGGTAAAGAACACTAGGTGTGTCAGTTTCCGAAACCGTATCAGTTATTTCGTCTTTATCTACAAAAAAACCTTGAGAGAACGAAAAAGGTACTGGGTCGCCTACGACCGTTAAACTAGAGGTCAAGGAGACGGAAAAGATTTTGGTCGAACTTGTAGTCCCTCAAGTGTCAAGTGTATAACGACTTCAGACCGAACCTCTTAAAATTCGTAAGGAAATGATCGCACACTCTACTCACGTTAACACGCCATCAACCTTGTAAGAAACCACAACGGGAAGAAACCCTAACCTTACTTTTGACTAGAAATGACCAGGACACCGGTGACGACTCAAAAGGTTTAAACGACCGCATAACTCACGTCGTGAAAGTGTCGTAGTAGAAAGTCCTAAACTTATATAAACCGACGTTTATTTTTATTTAGACTGAAAATGAGTCCTAAGAAACCTTTTTCTCTGGGTTATTCCATATATATTTGACAAGTTGTTTATGTATCTCGTGTATACATAAACAACTCGTGAAATTTTATACCATCCTTTATATTTATGAATTTTATCCCATCTTCGATGTTCAAGAACGACATATTTCTTAGTAAGCTGTACCAGATCTGAGAACTCATCGAGTAAAGATGATACCCTACAAATCCGTACACTTATATTGTCATAGTATTCCCGATATTTGTCTTTATAACCCCCTCTTCGTCCTCATGTATCCCCTTACTCAGACCTTGAGACGGAACCACCATAAGTCTGTACAAATATCTTTTTCCCGGTCGGTTTGACTAGTGACTTCCTTTTACGGGTCCGCAAAAGAACCAGGAGGAAATTCCTATCACTTAGTTGAAAAACGAGTCTATTCTGATACTCTACTATTTTCACAATGTGAATTCACAGTGAATTCGAACCCTTACGAATCAGTTTGTACACAGAATCGATACTACGAAGAGTCTCGATAGTCATTTGATTACACGAAACACTGAGGAGTTTCGTCCCTTTATCACGAGTTGCAGAGTACTGACATAAACGGGTACCCTAGAAAACGGGGAATGGTCCAAAGAAGCCGGACCATAAGACATCTTTTGTGGGACTCTTGTACCGAGATCACAAAGGAAACCACGAATCGACTATGAAACAACCAAAGAAACCAAAATTGAAAATTTAAATTTTTAATCAAATGATTATATCACAATCAAAGTCTACATGTCGTTTCATTAAGTCTAAGTATCATTAAGTCCAAAAAACAAACAAACAAAATGTCTAAGATAAGATACAATGAAGTTCTATAACCCATTTTGAGGGACACGGTACATTATTTAATGAACAACGGATAGATAAAATATACATCATCAAACATAAACAATTAGGGTATAGGGATTAAACAGGGTTATTCGAACAAGAGACACAGACACTTAGAAAGATATACATATAAGTCAAAACATAATGAAAAATGTAAGGTGTATACTTACTGTAGTATATCATGCACAGAAAGAGACTAAATAAAACGATCCACGTTATCAGAGATCCAGGTGGACACAACCATGTTTACCGTCATAAAGTAAGAAAAAATACTGACTATAAGATGATGTGTGTGTGTGTATGTACGTGTGTGTGTGTGTGGTGTAAAAGACTTCGGTCACCAGACAACCACTCGTAAACCCAACGAAGGTATACAATCGATGACATTTATGACGACGACACTTGTAACCCATGTACATAGAAAAGTCTAATCACGAAAACAAAAAGACCTATATATGAATCCTCACCACAACGACTTAGTATACCATCAAGATAAACATCGAAAAATCCCTTGGAGGTACGACAAAAGACACCACCCATGTCGTTAAAATGTAAAGGTGGTTGTCACATACTATTAAAGGGCGAGAGGTGTAGGAGGGGTTGTAAACAATAAACATTTGAAAAACTACTGTCGATAAGACTGGACACACACCGAAACTAAAAGTAAAGAGATTATTAATCACTAAGGAAAGGAGAAAAGAAGAACGACTCGGACCGATTTCTAAATAATTAAAATAAATAGACATTTTTTTGGGTTTTGTTTGATTTTATTGTCAAGAGACAATTAAATCCTCTCTTCCAATGGATAACACCAGGACTTCCCCACAAAAACGTGCCTCACAGGGACACATCCGACAAAATAGGTCACAGAAACCGTACTCCCGACTAAAACTACATCTGTGGTCGGTGTAGAAAGGAGTTCCACACGACTGAGACAGGGGAACTATCCCTCGTACCAACCACAACCTCCCACATTTTGGGCACGTTACACACTCCACCTCGAAACAGACGAGACATCGATAGGGACCGGACAGCCCCCATCCCACACGAGGGGTATACAATATCGTCTTCAGGGCTCCCAACCCGAATTCATCAGACAAGGGAGAGTCACACACAAAACGGGGCTTCCTGTCCTCATAACTTCATTCACTCCGAAGGCACGAACGTCTCTAGACTACATGACGGGCACATCCGCACGCGTCGTGGTGAGTCTGTGTTGGGGTCCACGCAAGGAGGGAACAACGTCAGAGATCGGATTCCCGTAGATCACGACACACTAGATCCCGCTCCGACCCCACACGACACCCGCCCCACCTCGTCAACGATCCGATCTAGGCCCCCAACCCCGTGGAACCGATCTCCTTACCGTCGCCGACATGACGACAGTCGCTGGACCCGACGGAGACGTCCAACTCAATCGTGGTTGTGACCTCGACGTCGGGGTGTGGGGGTCTCGGGGACGGGGTCTCGGAGGACACGCAGGGACCTAACCCAGAAGAGAGTCCCGGACAGACGAGGTCTAGGTCACGGTTCTGCACCACACCTCACCCGTCTCACCCCACAACGGGGTGAACCTAAGACGTCGTGCCACTCCACCGTCGGTGCCACGTCCCGAGAGAGATGGGACAAGCGATCATTCGGTCGTGGACGTGTGAGAAACACTCACCTCAGCTCTGAAGAGGTCGGGAAGAGGTCAAGGACGCCAAGAGGGACTTCGGTTCTCCCGAACAGAGGAGGTACATTCTGAGGTTCTGACTCGACGAGTCGACACCGAGTTGGATTAGGTCGGGGTCCAGGTCCCAGACGGACACGTCTGGGAAGAAAGAAAGTCTAGGATTCCCACCTTCAGGACTGGGATACAGGAGAAAGGTAGGATGGGTATATACACCTTTAGAAGGGATGTCGAAGACGACATCTCGAGACGGTCAGAGGTTAATCAAAAGGCACCCTTAACAAGGTGTACATCTACACAAACACCCCCCTCCACTCGAGGTGCAGGAGGACGAGACAGTAGAACGAGACTGGAACATACTGATAGACTACGAAACAAAATTTTTATAAAAGAAGTACAGTTCTTTCTTTAGTTGGTAAGGAATGGGGGACTGGGGACTCAAGATTAGTTCTTACCTATTATTTATTAAGTTTACAGAAATAGAATAAAGGGAATACTGTTTTACACGACAGATCAAACAAAACCGAAAATATTGTTTTTATGGTATCTGAATATGTGTTGGTTGTCAATAAAGAATGTCAAAACGTCCGATCTTTCAGGTTCTAGTACCACGGCCGTCTAAGTCACAGACCACTCGTGGGTGAAGAATCTGTCACAAATCAGTGATATTGGAGTACACTACCTTCCTCACTGCCTAGAAACACCTCGGAGAAAAGATTCACATGATTAGGGAGATTCCACCCGATACAGGAGTACTGAGTTAGTGAACGGTCTCCGGGGTGAAGGATTATGGTAGTGGTACGTCCAATCTTAAGGTTGTATACTTAAAACGGCCCTGTATTTGTAAGTAGATATCGTACACGACACTCAATACAGAAGTCAAGACAAGATTATCTCCTACAAACCCGAGACTCCCATTACTCTCTGACCGTATCAAATTGTCACAATTATTATCTTTGCCGTATAAAGAATGACTCTTCTGTCGCTAGAACCCAATCTACTGGAAATTTATGAAAGGTCAGGTCAATTAGTTTTGACCAAGGGTAACTCTGAATTTGATTTTCGTTGTAAATTAATCATTTTACCTGTCTTGTAAAGTAACCAATTCCAATGGTAGAAGTAAATATTTTACTAAAAATACAACGAAATATAGAAATAGTAATAATAAAAATGATTTACTTCATAGATAACATTGTAAAAACAATAAGGTTCCACTCAAAAGTAGAATGAATTATGTGTTCATGCAGAAAGAAAATCTCTAACATTTCTAAGTTCCTCTTTTATCCTTTTGTTTAATTCTACTACTTTACTGATTTATAATCGTCTTTTAATATTGAATGTATCTTCTTGTTCTAGTCTTTCCTTTTTTCCCTTGTTTATGTACAAAAGTACAAATCCAATGTTTTATAGATTTTTATTGTTTTGATCATAAATATGTTATGAAAATCTACTGTTTTAGAACACATTTTAAAAAATCTATAGAACTTAAGATAAAACATAATTAAAATGTCCGTCATGGAGGAATATAGAAATTAAAAGAAATATAAAAAAACAGAATCTTTCTTCGGTTTTGGAAGCATATACGACACCTACAATTTTTTTTTTTTTAGTGAACCAAAATAAGGTGATTCGTGAAACTGGTAGAAGAAAGACAGAGTGTGAACACCTCGACTGACCCAAGGAGACAAAACCTTCGTCCGTGTCGAGAGACTACGACAGCCAATGTCAGAGGAATTATTCTAGAAAGTCACTTATATTATAATTATCCGACCAACTCAAAACGAGTACACCATAGACAGTAGTCATACCTGATCTTAAGTTGTTAAACTGAAAAAGAAGAGAAAAAAGGACGGTAAAGTTGACTTAATATTTTTAATCTTTACTTTAAATCAGGATGAAAGAGAGAGAATTAGTTCTAAAAGAAAACGAAAGGAAAAAAAATTGGACACCCTCAACTTTGATACAGTCACAAAGGAAAAACCCTTTAATACCACATTTACTTAGGAAAACGAAAACATAAGAATTACCGTCATATTTACGGATTCTAGTTAAATGAGAACAACAACAATTATTGTCATCTTTTCAGACTCTACTTAAATGACAATTTCACGATTTAGATTTTTTTTAATTATTTCAGTTGACATTAAAAACGTTCTTTCAATAAAAGTTTGATTAAAAATTTTGTCTGTCTTAAACAAAAAATTAGTGATTCAGCACAAACTAATACACTGGGGTACCTGACATCGAACGGTCCGAGGAGACAGGTACCCTAAAAGGTCTGTTCCTATGACCTCACCCAACGGTAAAGGAGGTCCCCTAGAAAGACTGGGTCCCTAACTTGGACGTAGAGACCGTAATTGTTGGCTTAAGAAATGATGACTAGGTGGTCCCTTCGTTTATTTGTCTTATCTACGAGAAAATTGGAAGGATTATTCCTTCAAATTTTTTTGTGAGAGTATTTTTTTTCTGCTATCGAAGTTTTCGAGGGTCAGGAGTATTAGTAAAGGTGGAGAAAAAAGTCCTTTGTCAGGTTCTGAAGTGACACAACACTTATTAAAAATGAAATCAGTTACAGAGGTACGGGGACACCTTTCGATGGACAAGGAGTCATTCCTATGTATTAAAAGGAAAACATCCTATAAATTGTAGTATTCTACTGTGGGCGAAAGTTGTCAACTAAACTTGAAACGTTTAAAACTTCATGAACCTTTGTGTCACATGGAACATAAAAGATATTTCTCGATCAGTTTTCACTGATCGTATTCCCTCAAATTGACTACATACCGTTAGTCCACCCTTTATAGTTTGGATGAACAAATTTGGAAGGCGAATAAAATGCATCTATTTTCTGTTATAAGTTGGATGAAGTTTAACATAGTGAAATGTGGTGTGGGTGTTCTTTAAATCATCTTAAACTTTTCGACTAAACTTTGAATCAAAGGTATAAGTAAAATGTGAAACCCTAATGAGAGAACGTTCGCGTCTCTCGTCGTCCGAAACAAAAGTATGTAGAGTATTTGGTCTCAGTACTTTCGTATCAAAAACTTACTTGAAAAAGGGGACTTCTCTTTAGACCTTCGAATCTAAAAATAAAACTATAAAATATAATTTTCAAAATAATCCTATGTAAGTGTTTGGTATATTAAATGAAAAATTGTGTATGTCAAAAAAAATCATATAAGTTTCTAGGTAGTGACAGATTAAAATCTTGTATAAAGAGTAGGACTATTCTTTAGGGTATAGTCGTAAGTGAGGGGTAAAGGAGAGGAAAGATCGTCGTGTTCTGTTGGATTTTAAACGAAGGATGTAGATACTTAAACGGAAAAGACTTGTAAAGAACGTTTACCTTATAATACTATGTCATCCAGAGGATGCACATTTGTTCAAAGCAGGACTCACGCATAAATATTCAGATTAAACAAATATTCAGGTTGTTTCAATAAGATCCATGGGTTGATTTATTCGACTATTTGTCATACATTATCTGAAATATTATGAAAGGTGTGTCTATTGTGTATTTTTTTTGTTTATGTTTTTTATTTCTTTCCTAAGAATTAGAATATCATATCATGGAACTTTCAATGTCATCATGTCTTATTGTCGACCGTATGTCTCCAACCGTAGGTCTCTTGTCAATGACTGGCCTCCTCCTTCTTCTCCACCCTCTACCACCTCGACTTTCTCAGTAGTCGTTATCCTCTGTCCCGCTCGACGTTCAAGTGAGGGTAGGGCCCGAACTTTATTTCTATGACATGATGTGTCACTTCATGGGGTTTCGTGTGGTGAATATCTCTTACGTGCGTGTACTGCTCCATGCGGTCTGTACACTTGATTGAATACACCACTCTGTACGTTTGTGCACAAGTGCAGAAACTTACAAACGGGGAACTTCCAAGCATACATCCCCCGATTGACACCACCACACACTAACCGAAGTCCTATTACGAAAGTTCCAGGTAAGTACGACATCGTGTGAAGTCTTGTTAACAACAAATAACGACTTATCATAAAGTACCATATCTATATCACATAACCTTATAGGGGAGTAGTCGACTACCTGTAATCCAAACAAAGGCTGGAACCGGAGAAGACTTATTATGACCTTTGTAAACACACGAGTAAAAAAAAACAAACAAAATAAAATAAAATAAAATAAAAAATAAAATTTTAGAAATTAAGAATGAACGCAAGGGTTTGTACTTGGGGGGTAAAAACACACTTGTGTATAAAAGCAAAGAAAACTCAAATACGGATCATCATCTTGACACCCAATATACCACTGATTTACAAATTGAAAAACTCCTTGACAGTTTAACTGATACGGTAAAATATAAGTATGGTCGATACATGTTCCCGAGTCTCAGAAGGCGTAATAACGGTCGCAAACAAAAGTGGAAAGAAAAGCAAGTATCGGTAGGATACGTTTCGCCGTGAAGCAACATCAAGACTGGATGTAAAGGGAATATCGATCACCACACGTCGTAGAAAAGTCTCCGAAAAATACGTAAACACATAGAATAAACAACTTGACAGATAAGTTAAAGAAGTGTGTCAAAATTTAACCGATCAGAAAATAATAACTCGAAAATTCTCACTAATTATATAAAATCTGTGTTCGCGGAAGAGTCTATAAACTAAACATTTTAAAAAGAGGGTAAGACACCAAACAAAAGAAGTGAAAAACCACCACGGCAAACTTCATGTTTTCAAATTACAAAACTACTAAGTTAAATAGAGAAAAAAGAAAACAACGAATACTGAAGTTACAACATAGATTCTTTGTTGAAGGAATGGACACTAACACTTCAAAATATCAAAATCGAGAATGTAAACCCAGATACTAAGGAAGTATAAAACACACTACATCCCCACGTTAAAGTAATAAAAAGTACGTCCATAAACCAACCAGGGTCGTGGTAAACACCTTTATGAAAAGTAGGGGTTACTTAATGAAGTTGGGAGGACAACTTTTACTTAACTGGTAAGAACTTTTCAAATGAAGAGTTAAGATAAAATAATTAGTAATATAGATGGAAATATGGTCATGATAGGAAAATTAATGACATCTAAACATTACACAAAAACTTATACCTTCACACTTAGGTGGTTAAAACAAGGTGAAAAAGTTGAACACGGCCAATAAAACTCAGGGAGCGAAAAGGTATACTTAAAACCTTAGTTGAACATTTAAAGTAGCTTTTTCCGTCGATCTCAAAACTATCCCTAACGCGACTGAGACATTATTTAACCCCCTGATAACGGTAGAATTCTCCCGAGGGACCACCGCGGACGTCACGTCCTCTACGTCCGAGTTAGGGACCGAGTCCTTCCAGGGGACCTCCTCCCGCACCGTTGGGTGAGGTCATAAGGACGGACCTCTTAGGGTACCCGACTCCTCGGACTGCCCGACGTAAGGCATCCCCGCTTTCTAAACATGTGCTGACTTCGCTGACTCGTATCGTGCGTGTGTCGTAGAATTCTTACACTTCCGAAGGTCAGGTATTTGTATCCCGTGAAAAGTAAACCTAGAAGAAGTAGAGTTGTAAAACGTCAAAAGTAACACATTTAGAGTGTGTGGAAAACAATTTAAATAAACATCATAAAATAAGGAAAACAACGATTACTTTTTCGCTAACAAGTAAAAGGCTGACGAGTAACGACACGACACGACACGAATGAGTGCATCAGCACAGGTCGAGAAACGCTGGGGTACCTGACGTCGGACGGTCCGAGGAGACAGGTACCCCAAGAGGTCCGTTCTTATGACCCCACCCAACGGTACGGGAGGAGGTTCCCTAGAAGGGTTGGGTCCCTAGCTTGAGTCCACAGGGAGTAAAGATGACATAACGATGATATAATATAACAAATAGTGATGACATGTTAACTGAAAACACATAACTATAATGTAGGACGTTGGAACGACATGAACGAGTAATCAAGATCATCAAAAAAACACACACTAAGGAATGCTAAAAGATATATAAACTGGTAGACACTTGTCAAAATGAAGAAAAAAGGTTAGATCTAAAGAAAATAAAGAAAAAGAACAGACTAAAAAGATCGATCTTGGAGATCAGGTTACAACTTATCTTCACGAGTCTCGTCTGTAGAATCAGAACAAAAAACTAGAGTCCCTCTTTCATAAAGTAGAAGATGGTGATTAATTCTACAAACGATACCCAAAAAGTATCTATCGAAAATAACTCAACTTCTTCAATGGAAGGTAAAAATCCAACAACTCATAAAAATAACACTTTCACCTAATCTAAAACAGGTTCCGAATCAGTCGTAGATAACTCTACTAGTACACTAAAAATAGAAAATAATGTAATAATATTACATGATGTAACTAACTGAAAAACTATAATTTAGTTAACGTAAGGACTTATTTCAGGAGAACCAGTACCACAAAAGTATACAACGACATAGTCAAACAAAATCAAAGAAAAAAAAAAAAAACGTAAATATTAATATTCGATAAAACCTGACATCAAAAGAAAGGATCGTCACAGATAGAGACCAAAACAATAATCACCACCACCGGAACATCTTACTCAACCTTTCGCAAGGTAAGGGAACATAACAAACTTCTGAAACGTTCCCTAACCATAATTAGAAATTTACAAGAATAAAACTCAGAAAAATGTCGAAGGAAAAGTAAATACGAAACAATAAACATTTAACGTGTACCCCGAACATTACTCCAGTCCCTCGACCACAGATACGACGAGTAGAGGACATCCTGTTAACTGTCACTGTTATGTTTTGAAATCTTGACGACTCAGAAGAAAGACAGATGAAGGTGATTTGTCACGATTTATGAGGTGGTGGTCTCGTGTACGAATTACTGTCTTTATTTACTCTTCGTAAAATATAGAACTTAAGTCATGGTGTCAACCCTTTACGGTAAAAGGAGTCATCTCGATACCCACATACGGGTCAAGTGACATGGACCTAATTCTTGAGAATGGACGTTGAATCACGGTTAAACAAACCTTTGTAATAAATTTTCTCGGATAATTCTTCACAATGTGACTGGAGGAAAGCTCAGTCTCTCGGACTCTTGTTCCTCTCAAACAACCTAGGATCTGTAGTGCATTCCATTATACTTATTATTTATAAATCTAACAGAAGGATGTACAAAACTTTATGAAAGCCAGTAATTAGTGAGATGGTTCAGTCACCCCTTTTAATTGTGACTTCTTTATTATTATTATTGTTGATTACAAATGATTCATTAAGGATACACGGTTCGTGAAAATTTAGGAAATGGATTCGATAGAGATAATAAGGAGTATCGTTAGAACACTCCAGTTACGATTATAAGAGGTGTAAAGTCTAGACCTTCGAGTCTTTGTCTCTCTACTAGGCCCAACGAACCACAGTCCGTCCGTCTCTCAACCGTCTTGGTCCTAGACTGGACTCAATACATTGAGGTATCGAAAGGGATTTGGTCTTCAGTCTCACCTAGTCTGTATAAGACCTTGTCCCTAAGTCTAAGTCCGAAACCAAATATTCAAAATCTAAATTTTCAGTAAACAGAGAGAGAAGACTTCCTATTTTAAAGGTCGGTTGTGAATTCTTTACAGATATTTCTTACACGAATCTACCAGGATTCCTGAACTCGAGTGTCAGAGAGAGACGTTCTAATTACGTTATCTATTTAATCATACTATTTATAAATTGTAAATAGTTCACGAATGATATAAGATCCCATTGACTATACAAACATATTTAATTCATTTAAACGTTTTATTGATACTTCACCTATAATATTAATGGTAGAAGTTAGTGTCTACTTCGGTGACTTCGTTTCTACATATTGAAATCACGCACGTATGAGTCAGCGAAGTCAGCACAGACTGAGAAACACCGGGATCCCTGGTAGTGGGCGGTCCGAGGAGATAGGAACCCTAAGAGGTTCACTCTTATGACCTCACCCAACGGTACGGGAGGAGGCCCCTAGATGGATTGGGTCCTCAGGCTGGACCCAGAGGACGTAACGTCCGTCTAAGAAATGGGCGACTCGGTGGTCCCTACAGACTACACATTGAACTGGTTCCGGTTAATCATCATTCACCGTGTCAGGTCTAAACTTAGGTCCTAGAGATAAGAATTAGTGAAACGGTACGTCAAAGAGATCAGTAGTGGATTATGTGCCAGTGCTCTCATATCAGTGTGGTTCTTCCGTCACCATTCTGACGTAGTGGTACAAACACGTGCACTTCTGACTCCAGTGAAGAGGTCCTCTCTTTACACAATACCGATTTTCCTCCTCTCTGTGAAAAGAGACTTATACTCTGTTGGACTTCGTTCATACCTTTATAATTTTTTTTTAAATTAAACCTATTCTTCAGAGAATCGAACACGAAGGTGTCTTCTGTCCCTATCTGACTACCCTATACCCCTCGTAAGTCCTCGGAAAAAGAACATCACGACTGCAGTGACCTGGACCCAAATAAACCGTGAAAAGGAATACCTTTGTGTTTGTAAAGAAGGTTGTAACAAGATACCAAAAGGACGTCTCACAAGATGGAAATACGTCCCGTAAGATGAGAATGCGTCCCGATGTAACGTCTGGAGACACAAGCCGACCCTTCTGTTGTCGTGAGCTCGGTCTGGTCTCTTGGTCCACGTAGATGCGGTCAAACACCCAGGAGACCAGACATCGACGCTATCTCAAAGTAGAGGAGTTTGTGTACACAAGTGGAGAACCAGAATTTCTGTGACACAAACTTCGTTAAATGTTGAAAAATTTCCTAATAAGTTTAATAGTTTGATGTAAAATATCTTACAAAAGTTACTTTAATAATAATTTGACTTCAAAGATTCAATAAAAATAGTTTTTTTTTAATGGAAGTGTAGTTTTCGTTCATTTGGTTATAACGGGTGGGAAAGGCAAGGAGTGTATGTTTGTTTCTGGTCACTTTTAGTTTACAGTTTGTGTCCCCGAAAATTTTTTATGCAAACCAAGTAAAGGTGATAGTTCCATTGGACCACTGAAGAAAAGAGTTCAGGAGTGTGTCCATAAGTCCTTATGGTCTTACCACACGGTTTCTAGGGTTGTCGAACATAATGCCACCTCCTGCGTCTCTACTACAGTTCTTACCGAAGAGTGCCCTTGTCTTAACAGTAAGTCGACTTCTACCCCCGTTTCTCGATAGGTCTACGACTAAGGAAGTTGTGCCACCGCCTCTAGTGACCCTCGTTCATAGGCCTCGTCCACTCTACCTGACAGACCCTTGTCCTACAACGTCAGTTCAAAGTCAAAAATCTTTGCCAAATCCTTTCTCTCGTGCTTAGACGTCTCGACTAGGAGTATCTGAGTAATTTCCGTCTGTGAAGTATGTGTGTGTGTGTATGTGTGTGTGTGTGTGTGTGTGTGTGTATGTGTGTATGTGTGTTCCGAAGGGACCACCAAGTCTACCATTTCTTGGATGGACGTTACGTCCTCTGGGTCCAAGTTAGGGACCCATTCCTACCAGAGGACCTCTTCCTTTACCGTTGGGTGAGGTCATAAGAACGGACCCTTTAGGGTACGTGGTTCCTCGGACCTCCCGATGTCAGGTACCCCAACGTTTCTTGCTGACTCGTCGATTGTGTGTGTGTGTGTGTGTGTGTGTGTGTGTGTGTGTGTGAAAGGGATAACTTTCAAATGATGTAACTTACTTGTTCCCGTCCTGATTGACTTCCCGTTTTGTACTGGGCGACACACCTTCAAGCTGAGACTTATCGGCTCCCGTCATAGACAGATAAACACAGCATAAAGAAGGCAAACCTCGGTCGAACCGTAAACTCTAGTACGGTCATCAACTATCATCCGAATAACACACCGAACAGAATGAAGTAGAAAAGTTTCGAGACACTGCATCCAGATAAAAGCGGTAAAATGTCTACTCCTTTTTATTAGATCTGCCTTTGAGTGAACGGATTCCAGGTATGTCGATCATTTACCGACTCTTCCCTGAGTTTGGGTCCTGGAACACTTATAATTTGGTTTGACATCTGGTGTCAAATACACTTTAGATCTCCCAAAAAAAACAAACAAACAAACAAACAAAACAAAACAAAACAAAAAACTTTTAGTTTATCAGGATCCATGTATAAGTTTGAGATATGATCGATTTCTAGTTTATTGAAGTCGCTCAATGAATAAGAGATTCAGATTCTCTTAAATAGATGTTTCTTCCCCTTCTTGTCCTAATAACACTCCTGATCTAATCTATTACGTGTAGGCTATCGGAGGACTATGTCACAAACAGTACAGTGTCCTTGGGTGACTTACAGTACAAAAGAAGGATATTGTAGTTTACATGTTTTTTTGCCGAAAATATTCCAAAGACCATACTTAGCATAAATAATCATCCATAACCTTAAGACTTTTCTCGGGGATTTTATTTCGACAAACCTTTCAAATCTGAACATAAAACAAATTCCTCTAGTAGCCCCACTTTCTTGTTCACGTGTCACTACCTCTTTGAAGACGTACACAGGATCGAACCCCGGAGAGAGTCTGAATTCCCGACACGACGTCATGTCTAAGTAAAATTCAAGTCTTGGGAAAAGAGAGAAGGATTTACTTGACGAGGGTCCCGACCCCGTAAGTAGTTGGGACCCCAATATTCTGTGTCTATATCACCTTTTCGTTCTAGAGTCATCCTGGTCCCCTCAGTCTGTCGGTATCGCTTTAATATCAAAATTCACAACTCTTTTCTTTGTTCGGGGAACAGAGAAATCCTTTGTCTCCGTTATCTTCTCGGTTCTCAGGTCCAAGGTCCTTGACTCATCAGTTCTGCGGGACCTCAGATTAGGAATGACAGTCATGAAAGTCCTGTTTTACAACGATACAATTCCAACAATCAGGTCCACCCTCCCCAAATCCTAATATAAAAATAGTCGATAGGTCTACACGTGCGACCAAGATCGGATTCATGCCCACCGTTCCACTCTCACTCAATAGTCTTGGCATCAGACTTTACCGGTCACCCACAGTCCCAGACACCGATTTCGTAATTTTGTCTCCGTAAGAACCCGTCGTCGTCGTCCTTCCAACTCCACCACGACCGAGTCTCGAAGGGTCCTCGGTGACCGTAGAAGGACGACGTACGCGAGTGAGACGAGGAGTCGGGACGTCCTGACAAAAAGTTAGTCAAAATAACTCCATATCAAGTGTATTTTATTCGAATGGTTTAATTTCACATGTAAAGGTACTCACAACTTTTTTACGTGGGTCATTGTATTGGGGTTCGTATTACCTCTTATAAAAGGACTGGGATTTACAAGGGAACCCGGGGGAATGTCAGGTAGAGGAGGAGTTGAGGAGACAGGGGCTCCCTGGCGTTAGACGAAGGACTCTGATATCGAGAAAGAAGAGACCCTAAAGTACCTCTATCTGAGTACGTGCACCTCAGAAAGTGTGACCGAAATAAGTGAGTCGTATTACGAAAAGTCCAAACAGGCGCAACATAGACGACGAGTAAGGAAATAAGACGACTCATTATAAAGTAACACTCCGATCTGGTGTCACACAAATAGGTAAGTGGTTCCTACTACCTGTAAAACCACCAAAGACCAAAAACTGACAACACTTATTTCGAAAACACTTGAAAGAACGTATTTAGAAGACCGGTACAAAAGGAAGAAATATTTGTTGTTCACGGATCCTCACCTTAACGTTCCGAACGGACTTAGAATCGTAGGATTAGAGACAGTTCTACGAAGTCAGACATAAGATACCCCATTGTGGAAGAGGTCCACACACTACCTGTTAACGTTTCTCCAGGATCCTTAGTCCTAAAATGGAGTTAGTATTATAACGGATCGTAAGGTTCTCAATCAATATTTATAAAACAATGGATCTACATTTCCTACCTTCTAGTCGTTTTCCAGAGGGTGTCTCTTCAGTGTCGTAATGGACGGGTTTTCCTTACACGCACTCGCGAAACGTCACTGCAGGTGCACCGACACACACACCCCGCCCCACCCCCCACCCTTCTCAGACAGAACGTCAGACGGACCTTGGTGTCTCTCCCAGATCCGATACTTCCCTTCGGCCTTCGTACACAAAGGGGCGATCCCCAATCCGTCGAATTACTCGTACTCATTCGTGTCATGTAGGGAATGTTCGGAGGAGCCCTTCGGGAGGGGAGTAAGGTGGTGGACTGCGGTGACAATCTGGCGGTAGAGGGTGGTCTCGAACAACGTCTACGATACTCGGAGGACAAATGAAAGAAAGAAAAAAGGGGATTGCGGATAGGGTCTTAAACCGTTCGTCACCGAAGAGGTATGTATAAAATAAAGTCACTTTACTCCTCTTTTTAAAATTTTTTTTCTTCTTTTACTTACCTACTAAAAGAATTAGAGATAAGACAAATTTAGGTTTTCAAAAGGACGGATAAATCTTGTAACCAACAGGTACCCGTATAACCTGTAGTAGGGGTTTACGTAAAGATACACCGATTTGAGCTCAAGTAGTTGGGGGAGTGTGGATTGTGGAGTAGAATTAAAGAACAGAGACAATTTCCTTGGGATAAACGAATACTCGTATCAAGTCTCTGAAGTTTAATAAAAAGTAAGAGAGGAGAGATAATGACAGGATGTCTATTCTTGGTATAGGATAAGTCAGATGAAAGTTGGATAAATTTTTTTGTTAGATAAGGACGAAACAGAAATACAACAATCACAAGATTAAGTCCGGGAACTTTAAAGGGGGGACTGAAAGAAAAGAAGACAAGAAAAAGACGAAGACGTAAAAACGTTACGTCAAGTCAATACAAAATAAAAAAAATAAAAAAATAAAAAATTAAAATTTTAGAAATTAAGAATGTCAATACAAAATTTTACGGTCAGAGTATCACCTCAAAGGTTCGACAGTCCAGGGACAGGACAGGGGATTTTCTATTTTCAATACTATTTCCATTTACGACCCTGAAACTACCGGGAGGTGACCAATTCTGAAGTGGAAGGGTACGTCCTCCACGTCCATGATAGGGACCAACCCCTCCCTACGGAGTGTCAGTTTTTGGTTTATATTTTGTCTTCGTTATAACATTATTTAAGTTAAGTCTAAACCTTAGCTTGACCCCAGAGGACGTAACGTCCACCTAAGAGATGGTTGACTCGATAGTCCTTTCGAGGGGGGTGGGGGGGGGTTTTTTTTATTTTCATTTTACTTCCATTTACGACTTCACTCACTAGTCTCCACTCCTTCTGTCTCCTTTTCGCTAGTGTAACCCTTTTCAAATCCCTTCAACTCATCCTCCGTCAATACCAATTTAATATATCATGATAAGCATTTGCTCACCTTTTAATCTTACTTCTTCCCCTTTTCCTCTACATACCGTCTCTAGGGTCTGGTGGATCTGGGTAAGAAGGTGACCGATCATCCCTCAAGTCGAGAGGATTTGAGACTTTTTGAAAAGATTTTAGTAAATTGAAATAAAAATTAAAATTATTTCAAAATTAAATTTAATCATACAACTGTTACTGTATTTATAACCAGAACTAGCAAATACAACTGGATGAATAGGGACTGTATAGGAACTATGGAACGAAGAATAATTGCGGACACTTGTTACGATTTATCACGACTCGTCACATATAATAACGATTTTTACTTCTCCTATACAAAACTTTGGTGGTAATAAGACGGACGTCGGTTCGTAGCACCCACTGGACTTTCACCAGATTGTTGGTCCGTCACCGGCTATGAGAAGCTGCGACTGTGGGTGGAATATAGAGTATGTACGTGTCGTGGAACTACTTTTCTTTCGTACATTGTGTATTTCTTAGGAAGACTAAACCGGGTTCTAGATACCTGTTGTACAACATTTAAAACCGAGACCTTTTCACATATACACTAATTGTTTCGTAATCAAAGTCTTGGGACAATGTATCAAGTCTGTATTCGGAACTGACTTAATTAGTGTCCGAAATTTTTTACGGTTAATTGTTTATGAAATAACCCAGAGTTATATACTTTTCCGTCTTATTCCCATAATATCTGTGTTTAGGATGGGCGAAGGATTTTTGGGGTGTTCTGACGAGGAGGTCCGGACTTTAGGAGAGAGGTGAGAAGGGAGAAGACTTTGACGAGGAGACACTAAATCCGCACAACACGTCCCGAGTCGTCTGGACTTTTGAAACTCCCCCACGTAAAGCGACCGTTTTTCGTCCAACGACCCTCGAGACTGTAATCCGGCAAAAAATTTTATAATTAAAAATAACTTTATATCAACAAAATGTTACAACACAATCAAAGATGACACGTTGTTTCACATAGTAATATATACATTAAATAAAAATACTTAAAGGAAAGGTAAAGTCAAGTTAAGTCAGTGAGTCAGCAGAGACTGAGAAACGCTGGGGTACCTGACGTCATGCGGTCCGAAGGGACAGGTAGTGGTTGAGGGTCTCGAACGAGATTGAGTACAGGTAGCTCAGTCACTACGGTAGGTTGGTAGAGTAGGAGACAACAGGGGAAAAGGAGGACGGAAGTCAGAAAGGGTCGTAGTCCCAGAAAAGGTTACTCATTGAAGAAGCGTAGTCCACCGGTGTCATGACCTCAAAGTCGAAGTCGTAGTCAGGAAGGTTACTTATAAGTCCCAACTAAAGGAAATCCTAACTGATCAACCTAGAGGAACGTCACGTTCCCTGAGAGTTCTCAGAAGAGGTTATGGTGTCAAGTTTGGGTAGTTAAGAAGTCGAGAGTCGAAAGAAATATCAGTATGTTGGTATGTACTGATGACCTTTTTGGTATCGAAACTGATCTGCCTGGAAATAACCGTTTCATTATAGAGACGAAAAATGATACGACAGATCCAACCAGTATCGAAAAGAGGTTCCTCGTTCGTAGAAAATTAAAGTACCGACGTCAGTGGTAGACGTCATTAAAACCTCGGGGAGGGAGTTTTATTTCAGAGAAATAAAAAACCTTACGTTTTCTTTATTCCAGAGAATGACAAAGGTAACAAAGGGGTAGATAAACGGTACTTCAAAGGGGTAGATGTACGGTATTTACTTTTACGGAAAGGTAAATCAATGGTGTCTCGCAACTCATCTTAAAGGACACGATGTGTCACCTAAGGAGTACTCAATAGACAAAATTTATATCATCACATATGTACAGTTAGGGTTAGAGGATTAAGTAGGGTGGGAGGGGGGTGAACCGTAAATGTTCAGACACAGAGATAAAGACGAGAAGTTTATTCGGATAGACATAGTAGGAAGATTTAAGACGTATATGTACCATAATAGACTATAAACAAAAAGAGGAAGACTGTATGAAGTCAGACATACTTCAGAGATCCAGGTAGACACAGAGACGTTTGACCGTGTTAAAATAACGAAAAATCCCGACTCAGGTAACATATAAACAGGGTATAGAAGAAATGGATAAGGAGATAACTATCTGTGACTGTAACGAAGGTATAGGATCGATAACATAATTATTTATCACGACGTCACTTGTAACGCCCCGTATCTAGAAAACCTTAATGCTAAAAGAGGGTTACAGACGGGTCCTCACCCTAACGACCCAGTATACCATCAAGATAAATATCTAAAAAAATTTTCTTAGAGTTATGACAAGAGGTATCACCGACATGGTTAAATGTAAGGGTGGTTGGTACATCCTCCCAAGGGAAAAGAGGTGTAGAAGAGGTCGTATTTCAAAAACTTTTAAAAAACTACTACCGGTAAGACTGGCCACACTCTACTATGGAGTACCATCAAAACAAAACGTAAAGAGATTATCAATCACTACAACTTGTAAAGAAAGGACACAAAAGACCGGTAGACACACTGTAATCCGGAAACTTGAGGAAAGACAGTCTGTCGAAATGGGGACCCTTTAGTACATAAACACATCGGGTAGGTACTAACTTTTACTTAGACTTTCCCACCCTTACTCTCGAGGAACTGAAGACTCGACTAGGACCGGGATTTTATCGGTGCAATAAGATGAGTGTAAATAATTTCTCGCCTACACGTAACCTTTTAAGTATCCTTTGAATAACGGTAATACTTATCCAAAATAAAAAATCATTCAGTTATCTCCCATAGTGTGGATAATCTTCTCAGAGTGTGTTCACTCTGTCTTTCCATTCCGAGAATCGTTAGTCGTCGGTAAGGGACTAGACGTCTACCCCTTTGACTTAGAGTCACTGAAACAGGTTCCTCTGTGTTGTTTACACACTATCCAGTGTAGACCTTTCACTGATGTCCAAAGGGCTGAGGGTAAAGAAAGATGGAGTTTCTATGAGGTAACACGGTCCCACGTAAAATCGACCTGTCTATCACACATTTAGACACCCTAAAACAACTAAGTACTAAGTTCAGTACGATACGGACGATTCAGTAATAAACACAGAAAAAGAGTACGACACAGAAGACTATAGTGAAAAGACCCGTGCTCGTTGAGAGTCTGTATGACAGGCAACAACAAAACGTCAAAGGAATCGCGTGGGCACTCTCAACAATGAACCTTTGGGTCGACACGAACCAGGTAAGGACGATGAGTAGTAGAGAGGTGACTCAAACTAAACCCAGAGTCGGAGAAATCGAGGGACAGGGAAACCTTCTCCTCGACTATCTGCGTCGTGAAGAAACCACAGTCACTGTGAAAGACTACGGGAGAAGGGGACACCGGGATAAGTATGTCGAAATGGGAGTGGTTGGTCCATTAGTCCACAAAGACAAAATCGTTTTCTGGTCTCTACTTCTGTTCTATCTGGATGATGGTTAGAGTAGTAGATTTTTCGTGAAAAATAAACCTTTATTAAAATTCGGGGGTTCTTCAACATTTTATCACGTCCTTCGAACCCACCCCATATAGGAACAAGTCGAAGGGGTCACTACTATATAATCTCTTGCCACCGTGTCTTTGGGTTACTCCTCTACGAGACTTCTACGAGGGTTCTCACTCGGACAGAGGACCTTTCGTCGCCGACGGACACTCGTTGGAGACACCTCGGGGGGCACATCCACCCTGGGGCACGATCGTAGAGGGGTGTGTCAGGAAAGGGTCCGAAACAAATACTAGGAAGGTCCCAGAGGGTGAGTTTGTTCGTTCGTTCTTCCTCCCAACACGAGTTTGACTGTACTGACCCTGGACCCTGGTCCCGGTGTCCCGTCGATACCCCCTCTGAGATGCCCTCTGGTTCTCGTCTCAGAGAACTCGACCGGATTCCGACCGACCAACGATAACAAGGAGTCACTAGAGGATCCGGAATAAGACTCCAGAACGAATCATTTACGTCATAAAAAGTTTTCAATTATGTAAGTTCTTAAGAAGACTCCCTTAACGTACATTTCTTCATACAAACCAAAAAAAAAAAAAAAAAAACCAATTATTATAGGTTTGGGTAAAGTCATTTCGGAACTACCCCCCCACCAATCAGATTCGGAAAAAGGTTGTCGTCAATAAAAGTCCCTAAGTTTCCTGTTAAAGTAAAAGTATACGGCCATAATAAAGTTTATATTACGGCGTGACACGTCCGATCGCCCTTTACAACCTTACTTTCGAGAGCAGACAAGTGACCTGTCAAACGAAAAAGAAAACAAATCACACCCTGTCTCAAAGAGTCGCAGTAGTGATAACTATAAACTCCGGTCTATCAAGAAACAACACCCTTCGGTACCAAATGTAACACCTTATAAATCGTCGCAAGGGGCAGACAGGGGATGAGGGGTCGGCTCTGGTAGTTTCTACAGAGATTCGTGACGATCTACAGGGGACTCCCTGTCTCCAGTGACGTGTACCTCCCAGTGACCACACCTGACTACGTTTCTCGGGTGACCCACCCTCAACGGTCCGGAACAAAGACCAAAATAAAGACGGTGTTTATTGGACTCGCTGAAACCCGGTGAATTAGGAAGTTTCTGTCTTACCCCCTGAAACAGACCTTTTCGAGTTTCCAGTAAAGGTCGGAATTTTAAGGTAAGAATTTTTTTTTTATGGACCTCTAATAGTCCTCGAGCTGTCACGTCTGACATACGAGAGTCTACGAGTCTGTGTCACCCTCGGGAAAGTCACAAAGTGTCTCCTCCCCACAACCATCCACAAGAAAAGAAAGAGAAAAAATTTCTTTTGTAAGACACAAGTTTATGTCAATCCTTGAGAAGATAACTCTTTTCAATTCGTTTGTGGGGTGAAAAAAAAAGACTTCTTGAGGAATTCGGAAGTTACACGACTACACGTGACCTCTAGAGAATTGTCCAGTAAGACGTTATTAGGGGTTTGAAAGACTCTTTGTCCTCTTTTCTCCTCATTCTAGATAGCCTATCAAATATAAAACCACAAAAAATATAAGAAGGGGGAAAGTTGGTAAGTAAGTAAGTAAGCCGTGTGTAAATACCTTATACGCCACACACAGTCCGTGATCCCAATGTCGTCGTCGTAACTCACCCGTCGTATCGTGGCACCGATCTTTACATCGAACATCTTAAGTGTAGGACGGAGACTGTAAAACAACCATCCAATAAAACGGAGAGACTGGGAGTCACTCACAATCGGAAGAAACCTCTCCCGTCTCGAATACGTCCTCATTCCCTGACTTTTAGTACTCCCTGATTGGTGTCTTCGGACCGCACGGGGAGCCTCCCGACCCGAAACAGGACAATCATCGTGCCTCCCCGACTTTCCATACCAATCGTCATCTGAAAAGTGAAACTGAGTGAGATGGGTGACATACATAAACTCCCTGTTTTATGACTTTAAGTCGGTCCTTTAATCGACCTACACTTGTCTCTGTCAACTTTATGACAATCTTTTCTCCTCTACCTAAGTCCTTTATAAATTCTTTATTTTAACCGTTCTCAACAATTTCAAACCTCTCTTCTTTTTCACGTCACACCCACTGAACCTCTTAAATAAGTAATTAAGACGTCCTTAAATGACTCGAGGATGAGATACAACTATATAATTAATCGGGAGTCATTAAACACTCCAAAGTACCATCTCTGTCCCTCAATTTGTTCCTTCACGTCATTGTCCACGATTCACGATATTATACCATCGGTTCACCATACTACCCCTCTTGGTAGGACCAGTTCCTCCGGTTCCTTCCGAAAGACCACTCTAGGTTGAATAAGGATGTCGTCTTATCAATTGGTACTTCCCAATTGGTACGTCTTTCAATACCCCTACATCAACCCTACCCCTTATAAGGTTCTTCTTCCTCATCGTATACACTTTCAGGTTTCTCATTACAATAAGAAAAAATTCCTCACATTACGCTGGAGGACATTAAAGGGTTAGTTAAACTATTACTTGAAACATAAGTACCTCGATTCCGTATTTTATTGGATTTCTTTTTCCGAACCGGATAAAGGACATACACACAAAAATTTTTATGTACTACCTTTTCGAATCGTTAGGGAAACCTTTGACGGAATTGTGACTACGACAGTTCTGGGGACGACTTCCTTATTTGTTTTGGACTAACTGGACTACCTGTTTGAGTAAGGTATGTATTAACTTTCAATCTCCGACACGTCGTTTTCGTCGAAAGGAAAGTAGACTTATGTATCAGACCACTAAACATTTTGGAAGAATTACCCATGTCGTTCAATAAGACGGACCCACCCTCGGAAAAATGAGTGAATTCGTCGACAAATTTGAAAGTATTCGTTTCATTAATAATTTAGAAAGTACTTGTATAACCAACCTTGTAAACAAGCGTAGAATTGGAACTCAACCTTTCAAAACTCCCGACCCCAATTTCTCAAAATTTGACCCTTTAAAGTAAGAAAAAAAGAAAGAATAATATTTGAAAAATACCGAATCTTGGTCGGTTGGATTTAGTACCATCCTTTTTTACGCACACACCGTTCGCATTCTGTAAAGTAACAAATAAAAAGTTTAAAGACTTTACACGAGTATCGACACGTACGGAGACCCGAGTATTTCTGTCGGTTACCTTTATCGAGTTCGGTCTGTCCGACAAAATCTATCTGTCGGTGGGTCCATCTGTTCCATTCGGACCTTCTCGAGAAAATGGACCTGAGTCATTCAGTAGGACCTCACGTTTTACCCTGAATTTTCGTCCTTCCACGGTAGACAGTACCCAGACTTATGGAAAGGGAACAATCATTACTTCAGTAAAGTATTATTAGTATACTACTTATTATTATGTGTAATTACCTCATGACTTTTACACTGCCCGTCATAAGATCTACGAAGAGTACATAATAGAGGAACTAGAAGTAATACTGGAACAGTTTATTAGTCACGACAATAGGGGTACAATGTATACTTCTTTGACTCCTCCGAATCCCTCAAGCGTCTCAAGTCTTCGAAGAGTCACCGTCTGTACTCAAATTGGGTCCAGGCAGGGTTCAGACAAGGGTCTTGGGTACGAGACTTGTTAAGTACCAGGACATGAAGACAAGATCAAAGACGTTATATCGACAAATTTTTCAAAGGAGGCAAATTGGACTTTACTTTCTTTTAGTCCTGTTGACAGTCATAGTGTCACTTGTTGTTGCGTCAGACTCCGGCTCTCCTGTCCTTTCCACTATTTCCCCGAGAACACACCACTGACTATTCTTTTGTTCCGTCATTTAAGACCTTCGGTCTGATACGAGTGTGTCCCGAACGTCCTGACTGACGTAGGACGGACCAAGTCATTAGTATGTCATGGAGTGTCAAACGTCACCTGAGAGTGGACATAATAAGGTGAAGTAGGATGGGTGTCCCGACCACCAATGTTGAGGATGAAATTTCTAGTCCTTCGACTCTAAGTCTCATTGATTGAACTGATTTCAGTCTGTGAATAGATGAATTCACCCTCTGCTCTCAGGAGATATTGAATTAAAATTCAAACTAAGGAGACATTGAATTGATAAAATCAGTCACGGGTCCAGAAATCAAAATATATCCTATTTTATTTACTACAGGATTTTTCGTTGAATTTTTACTTTCACAAATTTATTTATTAATCTTACGTCATTCTCGTCTAGTAGTGGTACCTTTTTCTTTACGTTTTTTCGTTTTACCGACAGACTCTTCCGGAATGTTTATGGACACTTTTCTTCTCTTCACTTTTCGTTTCCTGTTTTCCTTTCTATGTTCGTAGACTTACGTCTCAAGGTTTCTTATCGTTCTTCTCTATTCTTTCGGAAGGAGTCGCTAGTTACGTTTCTTTATCTCCTTTTGTTGTCTTACCCTTTCTGATCTCTAGAGAAGTTCTTTTAATCTCTGTGGTTCCCTTGTAAAGTACGTTTCTACCTGAGCTATTTCCTGTCTTTACCATGCCTGGATTGTCTTCGTCTTCTATAATTCTTCTCCACCGTTCTTATGTGTCTTCTTGACATGTTTTTTCTAGAAGTACTGGGTCTATTAGTACTACCACACTAGTGAGTGGATCTCGGTCTGTAGGACCTTACACTTCAGTTCACCCGGAATCTTTCGTAGTGATGCTTGTTTCGCTTACCTCCACTACCTTAAGGTCACCTGGATAAAGTTTAGGATTTTCTACTACGACACTTTCACGACGTGAGTTATATGGTCGTTTAAACCTTTTGAGTCGTCACCGGTGTCCTGACCTTTTCCAGTCAAAAGTAAGGTTAGGGTTTCTTTCCGTTACGGTTTCTTACGAGTTTGATGGTGTGTTAACGTGAGTAGAGTGTGCGATCATTTTCTTACGAGTTTTAAGAGGTTCGGTCCGAAGTCGTTATACACTTGGCACTTGAAGGCCTATAAGTTCGACCAAAATCTTTTCCGTCTCCTTGGTCTCTAGTTTAACGGTTGTAGACGACCTAGTACCTTTTTCGTTGTCTCAAGGTCTTTTTGTAGATAAAAACGAAATAACTGATACGATTTCTGAAACTGACACACCCAGTGTTATTTGACACCTTTTAAGACTCTCTCTACCCTTATGGTCTGGTGGACCGGACGGAGAACTCTTTGGATATACGTCCAGTCCTTCGTTGTTAATCTTGACCTGTACTTTGTTGTCTGACCAAGGTTTATCCTTTTCCTTATGTAGTTCCGATATATAACAGTGGGACGAATAAATTGAAGATACGTCTCATGTAGTACTCTTTGCGACCCGACCTTCTTCGTGTTCGACCTTAGTTCTAACGGCCCTCTTTATAGTTATTGGAGTCTATACGTCTACTGTGGTGGGAATACCGTCTTTCACTTCTCCTTGATTTTTCGGAGAACTACGTTCACTTTCTCCTCTCACTTTTTCAACCGAATTTCGAGTTGTAAGTCTTTTGCTTCTAGTACCGTAGGCCAGGGTAGTGAAGTACCCTTTATCTACCCCTTTTTCACCTTTGTCACAGTCTGAAATAAAACCCCCCGAGGTTTTAGTGAAGTCTACCATTGACGTCGGTACTTTAATTTTCTGCGAATGAGGAACTTTCTTTTCAATACTGGTTGGATCTATCGTATAACTTTTCGTCTCTGTAATGAAACGGTTGTTGCCAGGTAGATCAGTTCCGATACCAAAAAGGTCACCAGTACATACCTACACTCTCAACCTGACACTTCTTCCGACTCGCGGTTTCTTAACTACGAAAACTTGACACCAACCTCTTCTGAGAACTCTCAGGGAACCTGACGTTCCTCTAGGTTGGTCAGGTAAGACTTCCGATAGTCGGGACCCACAAGTAACTTTCCTGACTACGACTTCGACTTTGAGGTCATGAAACCGGTGGAGTACGTTTCTCAACTGAGTAACCTTTTCTAAGACTACGACCCTCCCTAACTCCCGTCCTCAGCTCTTCCCCTGCTGTCTCCTACTCTACCAACCTACCGTAGTGCCTGAGCTACCTGCGCTCAGACTCACTTGAGGTCCTCAACCACTGCCTGTCCCTCCGGACCGTACGACGCTAAGTACCCCAGCGCTTCTCAGCCTGTGCTGACTCGCTGACTTGACTTCTCGTCAGAACCACCGAAATTTTAGACGGGCGTGAAAGAAACTAGAGGAAAGTTTTCTACCTCGACCTGAGATAAGGTAAGTACATCAGATTTGAATCACAGAATGAAACAAAATTGACCTCCTATTGACGAAAGGTCACAACACAACCAAAGACGACATACTGCCACACTCGGTCAGTAGTACTATATATACAGGCCAGGGAGAATTCGCAGAGAGGGGAGAGGGTAGGACGGGGAGAGCCGACAGTCTTTCGGGGACCGGCCCGAGGGACAAAACGTACCGTCGGAGGGTGAGGAATAGACAAACACGCGTCCGACCCGAGGGACAAAGCGTACCGCCGGAGGGTGAGCGAGGGACAAGACACGTACCGTCACGTATATACAATCACGATGAAAGGAGTGAGTAGGACGGGAGACGAAGAGGGTGACCCAGGTGTCAGACAAGAGACGTAGACGAAGAAGTGAGGAAGGGGTGTCTATCCAAGAAGCCATGATGAAAAGATCTAAGGTGTATATACTATAAACAAAAGGAAAAAGACTGAAGTGAGATACAATGTCCGAGATCCGAGAAGGTGGAGTGATGGTGACTGAGTTTAAACAAGGAAAGTACCGACTCGTTATAAGGTAACATATATATATATATATATACATGGTGTAGAAGAAATAGGCAAGTAGACAGCTACCTGTAGATCCAACGAAGGTACAGGATCGATAACATTTATCACGACGTCACTCGTAATCCCATGTCCATAGAAAAACTTGACACCAAAAGAGTCCCATATACCTGAATTGTCTTTGTCTTCTCCAATTCTTCTACACCGTTCTTATGTGTCTTCTTGATATGTTTTTTCCAGAAATACGGTCTATTGGTTCTACCATACCAGTAAGTGGTCTCGGTCTGTGGGACCTCATAATTCACTTCATCCGGAATCCTTCGTAGTGATACTTGTTTCGAACACCTTTACTTCCTTAAGGTCGACTCGATAAATTTTAGGATTTTCTACTATGACAATTTCATGACGTGAGTCATACAGTCGTTTAAACCTTTTGAGTCGTTACCAGTGTCCTGACTTTTTCCAATCAAAAGTAATGTTAGGGTTTCTTCCCGTCACGGTTCTTACAAGTTTGATGGTATACTAACATGAGTAAAGTTTACGATCGTTCAAATATTTTTTAGGAAGTTCGATCTGAAGTCGTCATGTACATGACTCTTGTAGGTCTACAAGTTCTACCCAAAGTTTCTCCGTCGCCTTGATCTTTAGTTCAACGGTTGTAAGTGACCTAGTACCTGGATCGGTCCCTTATGGTCTTTTTGTAGATGAATACGAAGTAACTTATACGATTTCGGAAATTAGCACACCTAGTATTTTTAGTCACCTTTTAAGAATTTCTCTAACCTCATGGTCTGACACAATGAACATAGGACTCTTTGGACATACACCCAGTTCTTCGTCGTCAATTTTGACCTACACCTTGTTGCCTGAACAAGTTTTAACCCTTTCATCATATTGTTCCGACATATTACAGTTGGACGAATAAATTGAAAATACGTCTCATGTAGTACGTTTTACGACCCGACCTACTTAGTGTTCGACCCCAGTTCAAAAGGTCCTATTTATAGTTGTTGTAGTCTATACGTCCACTATGGTGTGATTACCGTCTTTCACTTTTCCTTGACTTCTAGGAGAACTACTTCCACGTTCTCCTCTTACTTTTTCGACCGAACTTTAAGTTATAAGTCTTTTGATTCTAGGACCGTAGGTCAGAGTAGTGAAGTACCGTTTATCTTCCCCTTTTGTACTTTCGTCATTGTCTAAAACAAAAGAACCCGAGGTTTTAGTGACACTTGTCACTGACGTCGGTATTTTAGTTTTCTTAGGACGAGGAGTCTTTCTTTCGATACTGTATGGACCTGTCATACAATTTTTCGTCTCTGTAGTGAAACGGTCTACTCCAGGTATATCAGTTTTAATACCAAAAAGGTCATCAGTACAAACCTACACTCTTAACCTAGAATTTCTTCCGACTCGTGGTTTCTTAACTACGAAGACTTGACACCACGATCTCTTCTAAGAACTCTCAAGGAACCTGACGTTCCTCTGCTTTGGTCAGTTAGGATTTCCTTTAGTTGGGACTTATAAGTAACCTTTCTGACTACGACTTCGACTTCGAGGTCAAAAACTCGGTGGACTACATTTCTCGGTTGAGTAACCTTTTCTGGGACTAAGACCTTTTCTAACTTCCGTTGTTCTTTCCCCGTACTATCCTACTCTACCAATCTATCGTAATGACTGAGTCACCTGTACTTAAACTTACGTGAGACCCACTTTCACCTTCTGTCTTTGGACCGTACGGCGTCAAGTACCCCAACGTTTCACAGTCTGTGCTGAATCTCTGACTTTTTGTTGTTACCATCAAAATAAGGATCTTAGAGGCACGACAGAGTGATTACCAACATAGTTGTATGCAAGGATGGTTGTCACGTTCTTGTAAGGCAGAAGAGGAGAAGGAGCAGTCGTAAATAACAAACATCTAAAAAACTACTACCGGTAAGGCTGACCACACTCCACTATGAAGTAACATCAAAACTAAACGTAAAGAGGTTATTACTCGTTACAACTTGTAGAAAAGTACACAAATAACCTGTAGAAAGAAACCTCTTTACAGACAAAAACAAAAACAAAAAAAACTAACCCGATAAACAAAAAGACTATAACTCGATATACTCGACGTATATAAAAAACCTCTAATTAGGAAACAGTCAACGAAGAAAACGTTACTAAAAGAGGTAAGACTCCTGACAGAAAAGTAGAACAAATGACAAAGACAACGACACGTTTCCGAAAATTCAAATTAATCCATGTGAAACAAATAAAAATAAAAATAAAGGTAATGAGATCCTCTACCCAGTTTCTTCTAGAACGAAACTAAATATTTTACAGTCTTACATGATGGATACAAAAGGAGATTCTCGAAATATCAAAGACCGGAATGTAAATACAGAAGTTAGGTAAATCTCAAATACAAACATATACAACAATCCTTCATAAGATTAAAGTAAGAAAATGTACTTCGATATGTCAAAAGGGTCGTAGTGAATAACTTCTCCAACAGAAAAGAGGTAACATATAAGAACGGAGGAAACAGTTTCTATTCAACAGGTATCCACGAACCTAAATAGAGACCCAACAGATAGAACAAGATAACCAGATATAAAGACAAAAATCCGTTTATGGTATGACAGAACTACTGACGCCAAAACATCATATCAGACTCCAGTCCTTCAAACTAAGGAGGTCGAGATAAAAAGAAAGAGTTCTAACAGAACCGAAAAACCCTAGAAGACCCAAAGGTATGTCTAATACTTTAAAAAACAAGATCAAGACACCTTTTGACGGTAACCATCAAATTACCCCTAAGGTAACTTCGACATCTAACAAAAACCATCACATCAGTAAAAGTGTTATAAATAAGAAGTTTAGCTTCTTGTACCATATAGAGAGGGAGACAAACACAAGAGAAACTAAAGAAAGCAGTCACAAAATATCAAAAGACGTATGTCCAGAAAACAGAGAAAGTCAAGTCAAGTTAAGTCAAGTCAACGAGTCAACACAGACTGAGAAACACTGGGGTACTTAGCGTCGTGTGACCCGGAGTGACAGGTAGTGGTCGAGAGCCTCAAGTGGGTTTGAGAACAGGCAGCTCAGTCACTACGGTAGGTCGGTAGAGTAGGACCCAGCAGGGGAAGAGGAGGACGGGGGTTAGGGAGGGTCTTAGTCTCAGAAAAGGTTACTCAGTTGAGAAGCGTACTCGACCGGTTTCATAACCTCAAAGTCGAAATTGTAGTAAGAAAGGTTTCTTGTGGGGTCTGACTAGAGGAAATCTTACCTGACCAACCTAGAGGAACGTCAGGTTCCCTGAGAGTTCTCAGAAGAGGTTGTCGTGTCAAGTTTTGGTAGTTAAGAAGTCGTGAGTCGAAAGAAGTGTCAGGTTGAGAGTGTAGGTATGTACTGGTGTCCTTTTTGGTGTCGGAACTGATCTGTCTGGAAATAACCGTTTCATTACAGAGACGAAAACTTATACGATAGATCCAACCAGTATTGAAAAGAAGGTTCCTCATTCACAGAAAATTAACGTACCTACGTCAGTGGTAGACGACACTAAAACCTCGGGGGGTTTTATTTTAGACTGTGACAAAGGTGAAAAAGGGGTAGGTAAAGGGTACTTCACTACCCTGGTCTACGGTACTAGAATCACAAGACTTACAACTCGAAATTCGGTTGAAAAAGTGAGATGAGAAAGTGAACGTAGTTCTCCGAAAAATCAAGGAGAAGTGAAAGACGGTATTCCCACCACAGTAGACGTATAGACTCCATAACTATAAAGAGGACCGTTAGAACTAAGGTCCAACATGAAGAAGGTCGGGTCGCAAAGAGTACTACATGAGACGTATCTTCAATTTATTCGTCCCACTGTTATATGTCGGAACTACATGAGGAAAAGGATAAACCTTGGTCAGACAACAAGGTACAAATCCATGCAAATAAGGAACCATAAAATAAGAAAAACAACGATATCACTCACCGATATCACTCACGCTAAAAAAAAGGGAATTAAAGAGAGAGACAAAAAAGTAACAATCACATATTCTTACGTTCTTTAAATACATATAATTAAAATATAGGACACTGAAATGATGTAAATAACTTATCGAGATGATTAAAAGATCACTGTAGAAATCTTAAAAGATACATATCATAGTATAGTAGACGTTTGTCACTCCTAAAATGAAGAAGAAAAGGTTAGACCTAAGGAAAATAAACAAAAAGAAGAGACTAACGACATCGATTTTGAAGGTTTTGATATAACTTATCATCACAATTCCCACCCGTGGGAACAGAACAAGGACTAGAATCTCCTTCGTGAAACTCAAAAAGTGTTACAAAATACATCCAAAAAACATATACCGGAAATAATACCACTCCATCCAAGGAAGATACAACTAAAAAGACCTCTCAAAGGAAGTATTTACCCACAACTTAAAACAGTTTTCGAAAGAGACGTAGAGAACTCTATCGATAATAGAAAGTCAAACAATTATACCATATAGTATAACTGACTATACATATATAACTTCTTAGAAACGTAAGAACCCTATTTACCACATACTAGGAAAATTACACACCATCCTAAGAGAAACGATCTTAAACAACTCCTAAAAACACAGATACAAGTAGTAACTATAACCGGACAGTATAAGAAAAAAACACGATAGAAACAAAAAACAAAATCCTTACTTGAACATTACTTATCTCACACCGTCTTTACTAACCACACTACAGACGTTAATCTTGTATCTTTCTTACACTGAAAGAGGAACAATAAAGAGTGTAGTGAGTGAGACCCTCTTCGGTCGACGGTACAACATTCCTATGAGTTCGTCGGGACCCCTATCTAGGTGAATCACTTCTTAACATCGAAAGACATGGTCGGTTGTGTTTAATCGGTCGTTCATCTAGGTAGTCGAGGTCAGTTCGGTAGTCTACTGGCGTTGGGACCGGTTGTAGATCTAGCGTTACAATATTCTCTGAGACTCGGTCTTGGTGGGTGATTCAGTGAAGGTTTAACAACTGGGTGTTTTTAACATACTATATTATTTATAGTTAACGAAATTCGGCAATCCAAAACCTCATACAATTATATCGTTAGTTTCTTATATTCTTTGTGTCTCTTGTCATTGACTCAGACTCGATAGTCGTTTTCACTGATGACTTCTTCTCTCACTACTCATCCCTAAATTATCCACCTCATTCTTAAATAGCCCTTCGTAGGACACGTTTCTCTTTTACACACATTTTTTCGAATTTGTGACGTTCCGTGTCAAATCTTTGACGTTCACTTCTTGTTTTGTTTTGAGTGTTGCGTGTTTAGTATCGTAAACCTCATATTCTTAGAACGATTCTTGAATAATATCACATACTATTAAGTCATTGATCACAAGGACTTTCACTGAACTCAGATGTTCTTTCATAGTTTACATTATAACTTCTTCTATCCTTTCATTTTGTAACTTCATAAATGAAGTTTTTAATTTTTCATGACATATTTAGGATTCACTTCCCCTATCAAACCCGATAGGTTTTATCGGTGGAGGGATACAACATCGAAGTGATCACAGACCCAGACACAAAACTTTTGAAATCCGAATTTACATCCCGGTTCTTTATCGATTACTTCTTGTGGACCTAAAAGGGGTCCTAAAGTGGGATGGTCAAGACGATGTTGTTAGTCCATCTTTAATTGTAAAATATTGGTTTATGCACAAAACGAACCGTAGTACGATTGCTTGACTTTAAAATATTTTCCCTTATCGAGTTTAACTGAACAATAAGATACGAATAGAATAGTTAACTGATAAATAACTCACGATAAGTACACAATGGGTGAGATTGTCCGAGTATTTCGTTTCGAATTACAAACACAATGTCTTTAGAGAAACTTAGGGTCCAGGTCGAGGTGACAAAAGATCTCAATTATCGTCGAGGACCATCTTTCTGAGGCAAATAACAAATTCAACCTGAAATTATATTTTAATTATGGATGAATAAACTTTTTATCTCTTTTTACTCTTCTTAAAGTGAGTCTTCGTGTAATTCAGTCTTTTAACGAGAGTTGTAGAACGACGAAAAAGAAGGGACATAAAAGAAGAGACTTGTTAAAATATCAATATAAAATATTTACAACAGTCTAATTTAAAAACAAACTGTAGTCCGTTTTATAGGGAACTTTATCTTTAAAATCATAGGGTCAATAAGTTTGTTTACCACGAAATATTAATTGGACAATAATCTACAAAACCAATACGTACTTAGAAAGTCACTTTTGCTACAATATCGATTTATTCCTAAGTCGATCCCTTATAACTTCAACAGAAAACTTGACAAGTACCCGAAACGATTTTACCTCATTAAAATTTATTATTGGTTACCCTTCGAATCGTTTCCCAATTGTCCTAAAGAGAGAGACGGTTTTCTTGACGGAAACCTGTCAAGATTCTACTGTTATTTCGGCACACGGCTTTCACGGTAGTATCAATATGGTAATCAATTCAATTTGTGCCTACTAACCTCCTTCTTACAATAATAAGACACGTATAAGAACTGAGAATTAAATTCCAATTTCATTGGATTAAATTACAGTACACTTAAAAATCGTCGTTAATACCGGTCGATTACGTACAAGAAGGAATCAGTACGAAGTAGAGAATCGTTTTAATGTTATAAAGTAAGGTCTCAATAAGACTGGTCAAAATATTCATCGTGAAAGAGGGTAAAGGGAGTTACAAATATAGTCTTCCGAAGACTCAAATATGATATTTGGTGGTAAACACATAAAAGTATTATTCGGAGGTTCTTAACCCTAACCTAAACTCCCGTGTTCTGCGTTACGTTGTGTCCCATGACCCGGGTCCGAAAGAAAAAAAATAGGAAGTCCCCTATAACCCAACTGTTATCATTACGGTAGAATTGTACAAAAAAGACCGGAAAGAGTAGAGGTAGACAGACCACATGGTGGTGAGTTGGTTATACGGTAATACGAATAAGGAATTCATAGGGAGACACATGGTAGTTAAAATTTTTCAGTTACTCGGGGATGAAGGATATTCTATTATCGATTGTGAAGAATTTGGAAAGTGCATTTCGAATCATAGATGTTCGATAATATGACCAGTATGGACAAGAGAGTCCACTAGACACAAGACCTTCAGGTCTTCTAAGAGACAAGGCACACCAGACACAGTGAAGGTTCAGAGAAACGGAAGAGGTATGGTTGGAGGAAAAGACATAGGTGGTGACTTTAGAATGGTGAGTAAGATCGAGTTATAAATTAACTCACTAACTTATTGTAATTAAATAAATTATTTATAAATGTCTTGTGGTCAACGTACGGTTTGTGACAAGCTCCTGGTCGAGTTCACGGTTTTACGGAAAGATTAATCCTACACGACACACGACACGAGTCAACGAAGTCAGTACAGACTAAGAAACGTTGGGGTACCTGACATCGGGCTGTCCGAAGAGACAGGTACCTTAAGAAGTCCGTTCTCGTGACCTTACCCAACGGTACGGGAGGAGGTCCCTTAGAAGGGTCGGGTCTTTAGCTTAGGTACAGAGACCTCAGAGGACGTAACGTCCGTCAAAGAAATGGGTGACTCGGTGGACCCTTCGGGAAGATTAATCCTAGTCAAGTCAAGTCAGCGAGTCAACACAGGTTGAGAAACGCTGGGGTATCTGACGTCGTACGGTCCGGAGGGACAGGTTGTCGTTGAGGGTCTCAAATGAGTTTGATTACAGGTAACTCAACCACTACGGTAGGTTGGTAGAGTAGGAGACAACTGGGGAAGACGAGGGCGGAAATTAGAAAGGGTCGTGGTCCCAGAAAAGTTTACTCAGTCAAGAAGTGTAGTCCACCGGTTTCATGCCCTTAAAGTCGAAGTCGTAGTCAGGAAGGTTATAAGTCCTGACTAAAGGAAATCCTACTTGACCAACCTAGAGGAACGTCAGGTTACCTGAGAGTTCTCAGAAGAGGTTGTAGTGTCAAATTTTCGTAGTTAAGAAACCACGAGTCGAAAGAAATATCAGGAAATGTCAGGAAAGTGTAGGTATGTACTGATGACCTTTTTGTTAGGAACTGATCTACCTGGAAACAGCCGTTTTCTTACAGAGACGGAAAATTATACGACAGACGACGACGAGGACGACGATTCAGTGAAGTCAGCACAGGCTGAGACACACTGGTGCATCTGTCGTCGGGTGGTTCGAGGAGACAGGGACCCTAAGAGATCCGTTCTTATGACCTCACCCAACGGTTAAGAAAGAGGTTTATCCGACAGATCCAACCAGTATTGAAAAGAAAATTCATCGTTCGTAGAAGATTAAATTACTAACATCAGTGGTAGACGTCACTAAAACCTCGGGGGGGGGGTTTTTTTTTATTTCAGACAGTGACAAAGGTAACAAAGGGGTAGATAAACGGTACTTCACTACCCTGGTCTACGGTACTAGAAGCAAAAGACTTACAACTCAAAATTCGGTTGAAAAAGTAAAGGAGAAAGTGAAAGTAGTTCTCCGAGAAATCAAAAAGAAGCGAAAGACGGTATTCACACCACAGTAAACGTATAGACTCCAATAATTATAAAGAGGGCCATTAGAACTAAGGCTGAACACGAAGTAGGTCGGGTCGTAAAGAGTACTACATGAGACGTATCTTCAATTTATTCGTCCCACTGTCATATGTCGGAACTGCATGAGGCAAGGGACAAACCTTGGTCAGACAACAAGGTACAGGACAAGATTGACAACGAAGGATTGGACGTATGTCTAAAGAGTCCTCCGTCCAGTCTACCAGACCATAAGGGTAGAGAACTTCTTAAAAGGTGTCAAACACTACTAGGTGCGTCAGTTTCTGAAACCGTATCAGTTATTTCGTCTTCATCTATAAAAAGATCTTGAGAACGAAAAAGTTACTAGATCGTCTACAACCGTTAAACTAGAGACCAAGGAGACGGAAAAGATTTAGGTCGAACTTGTAGACCTTCAAGTGCCAAATGTATGACAACTTCGGACCGAACCTCTTAAAACTCGTAATGAAACGATCGATTAATCCTATCAATGAGAGTCTTTTCGGGTTTCTTCGGAAAGGTCAATCCTATCAATAAGAGTCGGTATGTGTCACAAAGACAGAAGACTTGAAAATAACCAAAAAATTATGAAGAGAAAACAGTGTTTAGACTTAGAGTAACGATACATATATCATCTGAGAGTTTTTAAGAAAAACTTTATTTCTTTACTTACCCATCTACTTAATTACTTGTTTCTTTTTAAAACTGAAGAAATCATTCTCTTGGATTGTTGATTTTATTTTAGCAATTTGATCCTATCTTTAAATTCTAACAATCCCCAAAGTTCAGATACTTTGTGAGGATACACCAAAGGTGTACCTAGTAAAGTTGTCTCTTTCCTTACGGACTTTAGGAATAGAAGACCAAAGATCTAGTTAGGAAAGAAAGTTCGTACAATGGTGTAAGATGTGATATAAGATCTTCAGTTTTCGTCGGAATATCAAACAGTGACCAAAAGTAATATTCTGTATCACAAAATCCTTGTAGTGATTTATCCTTTCCCCGAAGGGACTATCGGACCAACTAATTCTTAGGTGGACGTTACGTCCTCTAGGGTCAACCTAAGGACCCAGTCCTTCTAGGTGACCTCTTCCCTATCCGATGGGTGAGGTCATAAGAACCCGAAGGAGTACTGAGTCCACCATTTCTTAGACGGACGTTACGGTCTCTGGACCCAAGCTAGGGACCTAACCCTTCTAGGGGACCTCTTCCCTCTCCAATGGGTGAGGTCATAAGACCGGACCTCTTAAGGTACCTGACATATCAGTACCCCCAACATTTCTCAGTCTGTACTGACTCGGTGAAAGTGAAAGTGATTTATCCTCTTAAGATGAAAGTCACCCGGTTATTGGATAAAATCGAAATTTTTTCCGTTCTACAATTGGAATCAGTATTCTTTTTGTATCTTCTAATTTATTAAACCTTTTTGGCAAATAAAACTCGTTACTCATTCTTGATCCACCGAACCAATCAAGGATTATCTTCACTCTGTAGTTTTCTTAGTAGTATTGCTAGTCGAGCACAAATGGTACGTAGTCCAAGGAGTAATGGACAGGTCAAAAAGCAAAGAGGGGATTTCTTCAGATACTTAGTCCGTGAAAAGAGGAGACTAGAAACAAGATCAGAAAAAGGAGAGGTAAACAGGTAATATGGTGGTGAGTCGGTTAAAAGGAGTTCATACGGAAATCCGAAATTTCTCTAAGCCGTTGAACAGGTACGGGTGATCTAATCATCGGCACTACCCCTCCGTCTAATTTGGAATCGAGATACGTACTGCCTACTCTGATACCCTAACTAAAAAAAAAAAAAAAAAACGTCCTTCGATAACTTTAGTGTCTTTCCGTTTTAGAACTTGTCAAGATGACAAAGATCATCAACTACCAAAGTAAAATCAGACATGTGGTATGGTTTCGTCTCATCTACTCTGAGAGGAATTCTACTAGTAAGACAGTATTAGATGTCATGAGACTTAAAACAAAAGAATATAAAGTCAATTTCTTTGTTTTTTTATTCATCACTCGAAGGTTAATTCCTTGATCTTGAACTCTTTCCACACAGACGGGTCCTAGGGAGGGAAACCCTTACAAGGGAGAAGGTTTTAAACACGAAGGTCATCTGGTGGTCGAAGATGACATTATGTTTCTCAACGTTTGGACTCGTCTCTGTGTCTCCCTTACTCCTCCGACCCCGACTTAGTAGGTACTGAACGGATGTGTCAAGTCCTAGAGACCCGGACTCCAAAAGGAAGATGTTTTACCCCAAGTATACGGAGTGACTCAACAAACTTATAAGTCACTCTATGACAGGTACTTTCGAAACCGTGTCTCAACAATAAGTTACTTACGACAAATGGTGTGAAACTCTAATCATCAGAATCCTTATTAAGAAAAAGGGAGTTTCCTTCTTTTCGTTTTCATCTACGAAAGAGGATTCCTCTGTCGTATGTGTCTTAATAATTACCACGAACTCTTCTTGTAGGTTGGTAAGTGTACTACTCAATCGTTTACTACGACTCCCACTAACACTTGACACCCTACAGTGTGACGACGAAACAATCTCATGACGACCATTTTGAGTGTCACGAGCCGAGAGTGTTTTAGTCACCAGAGAACCCTCCACCTCCAAACTACTCCCTGTACCTCCCTCATTCTTCCTACTATCAGACATTTCTTCATCGGTAGATCCGTAGGTCAACGGTTCGGAGTGGTAAAATTACTTACTCCTCCGAGGTCGTATAATTAGTTGTAAGTCGATACCCACCATTCTTGAAGTTTTCGCTTTGTCACGTCTAACCTAAACTATTATTCTTATATCTCTTAATATTTACTCTACAGGTCCTCCGTAGACACAATTCCTTTGGATCCTAGTTCTGAAACAATAAAATCGACTACTTTCCAAGACCCGTTAAAATCCCAGGACGACCGACCACCTTGTGACTACACTTTACAACCCCCTCAAAACTAGTTTACACATGGAAACTAGAAATCATATCCCCGGACCTCTCTCATAATCTTCGGTATCCATGTCGATGTATCGATAAATTTCACTGGAAAACAATATAATAAATTCAAACTTGTCAACGGTTAAGTGGTCGGTAACATGTTTTTCATCCAGTGAACCTTAAAACTCGTATAAAGGTTATCTATACTCCGACTTTTACTAACAAATTAAGTATAAGATCGTAAATCTATATTGTCTTGTTCCAAGATCCCATTGTCTTTCACACTCGCTTGTCTTACTACCTTTTCCTCTTAAAGGAGAGAGTAGATCTTTGAAACCCGGTTAAGAACCGCTTTTATTTCTTGTTTTTTTTTTTTTTCTCTCTCTCTCTCTCTCTACAGTAGAAACTATCTGGGAGAAAAAACAGGAGAAGAAGGTCAAGGACAATTGAAAAGAGGGTGTATCACGGGGGAACAACATTCCGTTGGGTTACTTTATCCGTAATAAGGTTACTACATTGATTCTTTATACTCTGAGACTTCTCAAAGAGATTGAACGACTACAGGTATATTATTACCCTTTTCAGTCGAAGTATTAGTTCAGACAGACCGAGACTTTGAGTGATTGAGATTGTAAAAACCGAACCTTACAAACTCGATTATCTGGTGGTAATTGTTTTATTTCCTAATATCTTCTTTATACTCTACCTCGTACCATACCTGTTTCCTTTCCACTCGAACCGAAATCTATACATCTAAAACTCGACGGGATCCTATCGATACAGGACGACAGAACAGGGTTCTCTTCAGAGCCAAACAACGGGTCACCGTCGCTACCCGTACGAACCTCACTAAGTAAACGACGTCTTCTCGCTTTCTATTTATCCACCTATATAACTGTCTCTGTCGATCCATCTATGCATCCATCTACTTGTCTACAAATAACCGCTCCACTCACAAACCTTTAACCCTTCACAAACGTCAGTGATCAGTCATAAGGATAACGAATCGTTGAAATAAAGGAGTACCTCGATACTGTTTATCTTGAAAGTATAAATAAAAAACACGGATTCCCGACTATCACGACGGATACTTACTACGTACTCACCGTCAAAACATAATACTTGTAACGAGACTGAGAACCTTAGTCTCTTAGAGTTCCGACCTTTCTTTGAACTATAACAGAGAACCCAAACGAGGTATACGTCTGAAACAAAATGTAGACGCACTCTAGAAATGACTGTGTAGGGTCAAGAAATCTATCGAGAGGGATGTGGAGGGACAACTCCACTTTAGAAGGATGGGTACTCGTCTATAAGTGGTCAACAAAGATCAAGATAGGTGTCTTCTGTCTAGGGTCATAGAGAAAGTGTACTCTCGAGTAGTGTATAGACCTTCGTCGGAGGGACGGAGAGGACTGAAAGAGAAACGATCCGACTCAAAGAGGAGGTCGAGAAACCACCAAGAAACCCCCTGTACAAGGAAATCCCTTCTACAACCGGGCCCTAGACCCGTACGTGAGGCGTCTACCGGAGGTCATAACGGGGTAAGTCCCTAACAAAGTGCCCGTCTCTCGGAAAGTAGGTCCCAGTGAGGGACAGGACTTCACCAGGTGTAGGTTACTGACTAAGGATGCTTCCATACTTTCGGGTCAATAAAACCAGGTTACGCACTGTTAAGACCGTGCGGTCAAATCAGGACCGCGAAGGTCACCCCGGTCCACTCCGGTACCAACCCGACGTAACGCGGAACTGAAGAGGTGGGTAAGGAAGGACGTAGGAAGGAGAGAACAGGAGTCCAGACGTAGGGTCCCTACATTTGTCAGACGTCTCACACCACGTCAGACGGAAGACGCTGTGGGATAGAGACTACCCACCAAAGTACTTGGCACCAAGAGTACCAAGAGTGAAACAAGTGTCTGGATCTATGGAACCATCCCGAAGGTCTTACCTACCCATGGATCCTATTAGAGGATAGACTGGCAATTCGAAAACTGAGACTTCTTATAAAATTTAAATCAAAGTAACGGTACTTAGGTTACACATCTCGACTATATCATCTTTTTTTTGAAAAGTCGGTTCCATGGGGCGAGTTTACATGCCGACCTCTGTCCCGACTGAACACTCATCAAGTAAGACTCTTTAATAGAGTTCCTTATCTTCACCTTCTGACCTTTGTCGTTTCCTCCCTTTCGGACAGGTCACCAAGTAGTCACTCGATGAGTGGTGGTACCCGTGGACCCCATGTGGGAGAGACACTGGGAGACTCTTCGTCCCGTCTCAAAAGACGGTCTTCTACTTTCCTCTCGTAAAGAGGTGGTCGAGGACTAGGGGTGACCAGTTCTGAAAGGGACATTCCACGGGTGAGGGAACGACCAGGTCCGAACGGGTGCGGGACTCTGATGACCCTCTCCCGGACACTGAAAGGGTCCTCCGTGTGTAACTTCCGAGACCCGTCTTTCACTCTCTACGGGTCACGTCGACTCCGTTTTAAGACAGGTCAATGTGGACGTACCTTGACCGGTGACGTCGTTAGTATCCAGACTTTTCAACCCGACTCTGCACTCTGTTCCGAGTTCTCCCCTGGCCAGATACCACCATCAATGTTTGTACCACACCGGGGTCCTAAAAGAAACACACCCCCAAAATTCTTCCTGACTCACGTGACCTGACCTAAATGAGGATTGTTCAAGCATCTTGTCAACAGTTCGAAAAAAACGAGACTAGTATTCTCCGTCTCTCTTAAAGATTACTTAACCTTCATCACTTCACCAACGACTGAGTACTCATCTTAAGACTTGAACCGATCGGTTCACAGCTCTCGTTTGATAGTGTCTCTCTACAATGTCCTCGGGGGTAAATTTCCGGGTATATAAACCGCACGAACAAATGGTTGTCGTCTGTGCACAACGATTCATAAAACTGTCACCAAAAGATTCTCAAGGAAACTACAGAAACTAAATTGACGGGCCACAGGTGATGTAAAACTTACAACGTCTCAAAACTGAGGCTACTACAATTCGGTCCATCACGAAATATTAATTTAGTCCCACTCCTCACTCCCCAACCCCTCCATCGAACCCTAGGTTTACTTCGAGTAGAAGAAAGAGACACACTTGACTCCGGGACAAAGTCGTAGTGAAGGACACCTCCACGACGACAGGGAACACTCACTGAGTCGAGACTTGCCCAATCAGTGTCACTACCGGCAGTAAAGCAGGGACGTCAAGAAGTAGTCGTCGAAGGATTACTCGAGTAGAAACCCCACAGTTCACCGTCTCGATACCCGAAAAAAGTCCTCTAAACTCTCTACATCAGTCTGTCGGTTAATCGTAAAAATAAATGAAACCCTCTCGACACTCAGGGTTCTGGACGTATTCTAACAGGACCATTATGAACGTGACAGACTTTTTCGTACAGTTTTTAAAGTATGAACAGTAGAGTCCTTGGACCGTCATTGTCCTGACTCGTCCGGTCCTGACTCTCGGACCACTGTTTCCTCTCCGACTACTCTCGATGTGTAGGTGTTGAACTCTATAGGTTCTCGCCCCTTCTAGCCGTCTCCACTTCTCTCTGTCGGACCCAAGTCAAGTGCTTCGAGTAGAGTCTTGGCTCTTCGATCAGTCCTGAGACTCACCTTTCTCTCTCTACCCCGGGGTTCGGTCTCGCGGATCCTTTAGTCTACAGTCCGACACCTTGTCTACAGGTCTCTACCACTTATGAAAAAGACACAGGGAATAATATAAGTACAGTCCACGACAAGATAAGTAAAACACGTACATACATTAAAGTGAGGGCTTTATTCAGACACTCCATCCACACACATAATACCATACTCCTTTCCTACTAGTAAGTTTGGACAAATCGTCTACTCTGTTGACTCCGTGTTTCACCAGGTTTTCGAAGAGGTCACAGTGTATCGAGAATTCATCGACTCGGACCTAAGTTTGGGTCCAAAAGGGGGTTTAAATACGAGAAGACTCATAACGAGTACGAATGTATCGACGAAGACTCCGTCTCGAAGAACATATAGTGTTGAAAGGAATTACTCTTCGGTTCTCACTCATACACCCTCCTCTCCTCTACCCGTATGGTCTGTGTGCAAGAGATACGGAAAAGTCTAGGTAGACCGGGTTGGTGTAGTACGTGAGTGTCGGGTCCCTTAGAAGGTCGGTAGGTGGGACCCTCTAGACCCCAGAACGGGAACGAACAGAGACACGACGACCGGTCGATCAGAATCTCAAAGACCGAGAAAGAACGACGGTGAAGTCTTGGACCTACTCTATGGTTTGGTGCCCGGGACCATACGTCGAGATTCTCGTAGTCTTCTTGGATCCCCAATGCTAGGTCTGCAAGTCCTCCCAATCGAGGGACAGCCCACTCTGAACTGGTCTCCTTACGTTCGTAGTCCCCGTGCCCCGGACCATATAGGGCAGTGGACGACACGGTAGTTGCTCTATATCCTAAAAGGACGATCTTGTAGGTCTCTTCAGGGAACACAGTTCACCTAAGTGGACGGACTCTTGAACCCAGAGAGACACCGAATAGAACTTCGTTGTCAGACTGAAATGAACCGTAACGAACCGTAGGAAGGACCAGGGGGAAAGGAAGAAATATTGAGAACGAGAAGACCCAAATGACGGAAGGGTCGGGGGACGGGCGGGTGAGGTCGGGGGAGAAGGGGTGCGGCGGGGGTGGGGGATGGCGGTGACATCAATAACTTCGGTTAGATTCTTTCATCCGGACCCGATTTTTCACCTTTGTCTCTTCACCCGTTACAGAGTCGTTATGAAGTAACAAGTCACCGTTTCTCCTGTAACTAAGAAACTTTTTGTGTAAATCTTATTTCACGTTCAACTATAATGTTGATCCTTCACAGTCATGAATCGTTCAATTAAAGTGGTTTACACTTGTTCATGTTTCCTCCTCCCCACGAATCCTCACTTCTTGTAGAGTCCATACGACCGAGACTAATCCAATTAACCTCTAGTGTGAACAAAGTGGCGGAGAATATGGACAGAGGACGAGGAGAAGTACAACGGTTGTCATCTTTATCGGTCGTAAAAGATTTGAGGACACTCATATACACGACACAGTACAGACTGAGAGACACCGACGTACGTGACATCGGACGGTCCGAGGAGACAGGTACCTTAAAAGGTCCGTTCTTATTACCTCACCTAACGGTAAAGGAAGAGGTCCCCTAGAAAGACTGGGTCCTTGACTTGGACTCAGAGAACACAGAGGACGTAATAGTCCACCTAAAAAAAATGGTTAGATTTGAGGACTGTGGTACGTTTTACCACTTCTTACAAAGTAAATAAGGAAACTCCATCTTTTCGCTCTGAGTCTCTTCACGGATACCTCGTCGATTACTTACGACTTCGGGGATCCCGACGGTCTGAGACTTCCGACACGAGTTTTGACTATGGAAGGTGACGGAAGACGTTTCAAGGAGTAGTTTCGTTCAAGAAACCTCGTCCCTTCTCGGTGTACCTCTCTTTTATACCGTACTCTCGTAGAATAAGGGAAACAAGATTAAACGAGGTCTTCGCTTTTGAAGACTACCTCGGTCGACGAACACAAACCTCACAGGAACGGAGGGTCCTTCTTCACGGACAAGGACCCATCGTCTGACAACTATGTAGAGTTCGGTTCTTCTCTATGGTAACATTTTATCATTTACCCGGGAGACCAAGGACCTGGTACGCATATTCTAAACCTAACCGTACTTGGACAGGAGATTCAGACGGACCGTTTCGGTTTGGGACTTACGTCATTGGAAAACTTCCAGTGGGTCGGGTCTCGTCGGTCGTCTTAAGGAGGAATTATTTAAAGAACTATCTACAGGAATCCCCTCGGTTCAAAATAAATTTGTAAGGAAACTGAACTTTCAAGAATGGAGGGTCGAAAGCGAGGAACGATGTAGGGGTCAAAACACAAAAACGTGTTTATCCTGGTGCAAACGGTACCTTCGTTCAGTACTATGTCCACTAGGTAGGTTTGCCTTTGTGTTTAACGTAAAGTATAAACTGAAACTCTACAGAACGGTGAAAAATGGGAAAATCATTACAAAGACAACAACAATGAATCAAAAGAAAACAAACACAGTAAATAATAACAAATTTATTACCTCTGTTTCCGGGCACAACTTTGAGAACTCTAGACCCTGGACTAACGTCAAGACGGAATGGTCGACCCCCACTGAGAGTAGATCAGGAATTCCCTGAGTCAAGTAAGTGGACGTCTTACCCTCTCAACCCATTCTCATAAATAAGGGTTTGGTACGACTAGTATCTTAGTGGTGACTATGAAAAATTTTTCCTGGGGTAGAATCCGGATGAGTGTTAAGGTCATCTTCCTTCTCTTTCGTCTCACTGCTTCCTCGTCTCCGGGTCTTAGGTATTAACGTTGTTCGAGGGCTCCGGTAAGCCTACGTGTCAAGTCCTCGGCGAAATACGTCGTAACGGTCATCGTGTCGAGGTCCCGACGGTAGACGGACACGCCCGAGGCACCCGGGACAAGGGCCCCTCATCTTACACTGACGACGGGAACCTCGACACACTGTGTCGTTGCGATACCCTCGCCTACTGACGTCTGCCAGTAGAGGTTCGTACCTATGAGAGACTGAAACACAATAGCCGCACCTCACTCCACAACTTATCTGTCGTTGAGCCTTCACATAGTAAGGGGTGTCTCCGTGTCATCGATACTGCGATCCTATCCTGTCACCTACCTTCGAATTCTTGTCGATTACTTGTGACGGAGCGTCCTTCGGCCAGTAGTCTAATAACGGATGCAATGTGGACCGTGGGTAGACTCTACTCCCTGTCTTTCGTCCCGTAGCTTCCGTCGGACTGAGTCCCAAGTAGTCTGTCTCAACTCAACTCGTTCTCTTCATTCTGAAAGAGGGTCGATTATGTTCGAACAACAACGGTTAAAGAGGAGAAATACCCGAAACAAAAGGGAAAGTCAAGTCAGTGAATCAGTACACGCTGAGTGACATGCGGTCCGAAGGGATAGGTAGTGGGTGAGGATCTCGAACGGGTCTAAGTACAGGTAGTTCAGCCACTACGGTAGGTAGGTAGAGTAGGAGACAGTAGGGGAAGAGGAGGACGGAAGTTTAAAGGGTCGTAGTTCCAGAAAAGGTTACTCAGTCGAGAAACGTAATTCCACCGGTTTTATAACCTCAAAATCGAAGTCGTAGTCAGGAAGGTCACTTATAAGTCTGACTAAAGGAAATCCTACCTGACTAACCTCGAGGAATGTCAGATTCCCTGAGAGTTCTTAGAAGAGGTCGTAGTGTCAACTTTTCGTATTTAAGAAACCGAGAGCCGGAAGAAATGCTAGGTTTAGAGTATAGGTATACACTGATGACCTTTTTGGTATCGAAACTGGACTACCTGAAAACAGTCGTTTCATTACAGAGACGAAAAATTATACGACAGATCCAATCAGTATCGAAAAGAAGGTTTCTCGTTCGAAAACCTTCGATTAAAGTACCAACATCAGTGGTAGACGTCACTAAAACCTCAGGCTCTTTTATTTCAGACAGTGACAAAGGTAACAAAGGGGTAGATAAACGGTACTTCACTACCCTGGTCTACGGTACTAGAATCAAAAACCTTACAAGCTAAAATTTGGTCCAAAAAGTGAGAGGAGAAAGTAAAAGAAGTTCACCGAGGAATCAAGGAGAAGTGAAAGACGGAAATCCCACCATAGTAGACGTTTAGACTCCAATAACTATAAAGAGGCAAATTAGGACTAAGGTCGAACACGAATTAGGTCGGGTTGTAAACGCAATACCTGAGACGTACATTCAATTTATTCGCCCCACTATTATATGTCAGAACTACATGAGGAAAGGGTTAAACCTTGGTCTGACTCCAAGGTACAGGTCAAGATTGACAAAAAAGAACTGGACGTATGTCTAAAGAATCCTCCGTCCATTTCACCAGACTATAAGGGTAGAGAACTTCTTAAGAGGTCAAACAACACTAGGTGTGTCAGTTTGCGAAACCGGATCAGTTATTTCGTCTTCATCTACAAAAAGACCTTGAGAGAACGAAAAAGCTACAAGGTCACCTACCACCGTTAAACTAGAGACTAAGGAGACTGAAAAGATTTAGGTCGAACTTGTAGACCTTCAAGTACCAAGTATATGACAACTTCGGACCGAACCTCTTAAAACTCGTAATGAAACGATCACATACTCTACTCACGTCAGCACACCATCAAACTCGTAAGAAACCGTAACGGAAAGAAACCCTAACCTACTTTTGACTGAAAAAGGTCAGGACATCGGTGACAACTCAAAAGGTTTAAACGACCGTATAACTCACGTCGTGAAAGTGTCGTGGTAGAAAATCCTAAACTTTATCGAGTTAACCTTAAGGTAGTGAAGGTGATCGAAACAAACATCACTCTGAAGGATCCGGGTGAACTGAAACGTAAGGTCCTACGGACCGAGATCCACTCACTAGTGTGGTAGTACGAATAGACCCAACACTTCTAGAAAAACATATCAAGAAGACACATAAGAACGGCGGAGAAGAATTATAGAAGACGAAGACAATCCAGGTATGACAAAGACAAGAAATAACATGGGTAGAAACATACTTTACAAGGGAACCACAGAGATTGAAAGAACTTCTCTAGAGATCAGAAAGGGTGAGGTAACAAAGGAGTTAAACAAACGTAACGAAAGGGAAATGTATAAAATTTCAGGGGAAACTTTTTTACTAGGTCGGTAAAGAATTGGTTCAATTTTTTTTCTCTAAACAAGTGTAAATTCGGACATGTTTCTATAGTGTCATCGACCGTCTTCAGTCCAATACAACCATTTATTAACTCATGAGATCAAATTTCAATTTTAAGACCCCCCCCCCCCCCTACAACTCTAAGTCAAAACTAATCTAATGTACAATATTTACTTAAAAAAAAAGGGGAGCGTTCGGTCATTTTACAAAGACTCTACCGAACTCAATACAGGTAACAGATCCTCTCATAAAAAGAATTAAACGTACTCCGTGAAGAGTCGTTACGACTAAAGACGGTTTAGAGACCGGTTAAGACTAAGCTACCTATACTCCTCTATGGACCCGACACGGAATAGTACTTGGAGGTCCCGGGCATAAAACTCTAACGAAAGGACTGTTACTCTCCTTCCTACTACTGGAGACTGAGTCTTATCTCGGAGGAACGTAAAGATCCCTTAATATGATTGAGGAACCTCGGAGTCAAAGAAAGTACCTTATATTTATCTATGAAAGAGGATTATTTTAGTGTCCAGAGTCTTTTTATAAAGTTTTATTTGATACTCTATTTTCTCTACTACCACGATTAATGAATCTTTTCTTTAGATGCACTCATTTTCAGATAAAGTACCCGAAGACATATGAGTGGGCGACATAGGTGGTGACCCGTGTCCTTATACACATGCCTCCATGGGTCCTTCGGACCACAAAGTGCACCTACAGGTCTAAAGTGTCCGAGAACAACCATTTCCCTGTAATCAGACGGTTCCTTCCTTCGTACACGTGTCGTCTCATCTACTGACTTCTCAGAGGTTATACTAAACGTGGTCTCTCGTAAAATAAAGGGGACACGAACCTTAGGAGAAGAGGAAGGACTATAATAGTGGAGACTCCCGAATTCTTACATCCGTCCACATTACTAGGACGAAAAGTGGTCTTAGACATGTGTCTCCACATGTCCACAAGCGGAGTAAACAAAACCAAACAAAATGAAATTCAAGATGCACTTAAGCGAAAAAGAGCCTACAATTTTAAAGTTTACAGGAAAATACTAAAACAAATATAACGTCATTATAAATAAAAAATCACTACTCTTGGCATATAGTACAATCGTTTACGTCGAGGTTGAATGCATTTTATCTGTATGACGTCAAAGAAAAGTGGGTACACGTTCCTTACATGTGCGACCACTCTGAGTAAGTGAAAAAGGAGATACATTTTATTAAAAACTGCTCCGAGACTTTAACATGTATCTCTAAGTTTAAACCGAAACCCTCTTCTCTACGACAGTAAGTTGGGGAACCACGATTTTTACTCTTTAGGATTTGATAGATACGATTCCCCACCTTTGTTTACCTACAATATAAACGATAAAACTCTTAATTTTCCGATACTACCGGACCGTTGTATTATATTACTTCTTTTAACTCAGGACCTACCATTCATTACCTGAAATAAAAGGTTTTACTTGTGTCGACTTCATAAATGTTTCACCCGTCATTTCCTATTCCTGGGCCACACAAATAAGACTAGTACCATGTAAATAGTGACTTAATTCGGTAGTCCCTTTTTGTTTTGTTTTGTTTTGTTTCTTGGGGAGACTGAAAAGAAAAAGACATATACGAGTACAGGAGTTTAAGGTTGTAAAGAGTGACTTTCCCCCGTACATACGTTTGGAGTAGAAAAAGAAAGTAATTACTACTAAAGTCTAATTTGGGAAACCACGATCCTCGACTGTAAAAGGTTTCTACGGACACTTCAGGTCCCCCGTCCCCCGGGAACAACTCCGTTCGACCTCAGGAGGGTTGAGGTACCTCAGTAACACCTCTACACGAAATCAATTTGATAGCCTGTCGGGGGTTTACCTTCTGATGTCGTACGGCATCACAATACTGACGTAACACACTTTTTCGTTCACTGAAAGATTCAGTACTTATCCTACTTAGTATAAGTATACGTCTACATAATCGGAGAACTACGACCTTCGTACCCAAATATCTGTCCTTTGGTGACGACCGTCACCCACCTGGTGACCCCGACTCTCCTCCAATTTCCAGTAAATTGATTCCGTCGATTCTGTATAAGTCTGTATCTAAAATAGGATTAAAAAGTATAGAGATAGACTCACTTCAAGTAGGAATCATGACTCATCCTTCAATGTCAGTTACCATCAAGTAAGAATGAATGTGTATATCGGGTTGAAAAAAAAAAAAAAAAAAAACCATTAATACAACTTACAAAGGGAAACTGTTCCTTCATCTGACAATCCATACAGGATATTCAACAGAACGTAGGTAATATATTTTTTCTTTGTCCTTACTCCTTCTCTCCTTTCGACTCTGACCGACCGTAAGTCTCGTAAGCAAAGAAGTCTCCCTTGCACATTATGGTATGTGATTCGTGTATTCATTAAACCCTCAAAACCAAAAACCAACAAACAAAACAGGGGTGGGGTGGAGGTTTAGAATTCCATTAAAGATACTGGAACCGGTTCCTGGGAAGGAGGCCTAATTACTGTCGTAACTGACACGGGGTCCGACCGGTGAGACGTGTCGGCCGAGAGGTAGGGGTCGACGACGGATCCCGAATCAGAGTAGTCAAGTCAAGTCAGTGAGTCAGCACAGGCTGAGAAACGTTGGGGTACTTAGCGTCGTGCGGTCCGGAGGGACAGGTAGTGGTTGAGGGCCTCAAGTGAGTCTGAGTGCAGGTAGTTCAGTCACTACGGTAGGTCGGTAGAGTAGGAGACAGCAGGGGAAGAGGAGGACGGGGGTTAGGGAGGGTCGTAGTCTCAGAAAAGATCACTCAGTTGAGAAGCGTACTCCATCGGTTTCATGACCTCAAAGTCGAAATCGTAGTAAGGAAGGTTTCTTGTGGGTCCTGACTAGAGGAAGTCTTACCTGACCAACCTAGAGGAACGTCAGGTTCCCTGAGAGTTCTCAGAAGAGGTTGTGGCGTAAAGTTTTCGTAGTTAAGAAGCCGTGAGTCGGAAGAAGTGTCAGGTTGAGAGTCTAGGTATGTACTGGTGTCCTTTTTGGTATCCGAACTGAGAGGAGACTTTAAGGTAATCACAGTGTGTTCCACAAAGGAACCGAAACTACAACTCTTAGGGAATGAAAGTAAGGGACTGGAGTCAGTCGACCGTACCTTTTTGTTCTCTGTTTGTCTTTGACGCATATCTTCCTCTGGGATTTTGAAGGGAGCACAGACGAGTATCGACTTCAAGACCTAAGACCACCTACCTTTCCGAACTTGGATCTCAGTGAGACAAGTCCTCACTGACTTTAAGTACGAAGTATCGTCTTCAAGTCCGAGACGTCTGAGTAAGGACATGGCTGAAAGTGTTTCAGACGGAGAACCAGGATTACGTCGGTAGGACCTCCTTTGACCGGCAAAGACGTACCTAAAGACCGTCCCGACGAGTCTCGAAACGAAAGGTGTGATTAAGGTAACGTAATAAGGTCACAAAGGGTAAAGGGTATGGACCAGAGGTCGAAGAGTTTCGACCGACATGAACGTCCCCGGTGAACGAAGAGAATCTCAGATATCATTCCCGGAACGAATAATTGACGTCCCAGAAAGAAAATGTGTAGTCACATGTGTGAAACGACGATAGCAAACATGACAGATGTCACCTTAAAGGAATAGAACGAGGACCATCACGTAATGTCCGTTCGTACTTTACATTTCACAAATAAATTTATTTTTCTTTTTAGAGTTTAACCATTAACTAAATGGAAGGACATCAAAATATCAAACACTGTAAAGAGCTGGAAGGACCAATAAAGTAATCAAGGTGTGTTCTAGATCAGAAGACCAATTCCTAAAATTCGTCTGTGTTGATGTATGGGTTCTTTGACATAAATGAGAAGGACAACCAGTATGATTTTGACAAAGAAAGGACTTCATATACCGGGTGTTCCCACACTTTATTGATATTCTTTGACAAAAACATGTGAGATATAGGGAATTATAAAAATGTTTATATACTATCCCTACACGTGATAAAAAGAAGTATGTCCTTCCAATTTATTTCGTGATACAGTTAGACGAAAATTTTTTTTCTTTCTTTCTTTCTTTCTTTAGATGTACTCATTTTCAGATAAAGTCCCGAAGACATTTGAGTGGGTGATGTAGGTGGTAACCCGTGTCCCTATACACATGCCTTCCATGGGATTAGACTGGATCAAACGAAGCTTCGAAAACTTTCTAAAGATCTTATACTTTAACCGCTCTAACGACAATCAATGCGTATACGCGAGTCAGTTGAGAAATGTCGGGGTACCTGTCATCGGGAGGTCCGAAGAGACAGGGTCGTTTAAGGGGTCCGTTCTTATGATTTCGTCCAACGGTAAAGGACGAGGTTCCCTAGAAGGACAGGGTCCCTAGCTTGGGTACAGAGAACGTAGAGGACACGACCGTCCGTCTAAGAAATGGTGCCGTGGTGGACCGAGAATCAATATAGAGATACGATAATCTTTAATCCTAGACGGTTTGATTACATCTTCTTAAACGGTTCCGTCTAACTGTCTTCCTCGAGTTATCTACTTTTCTTTATACCTGGTTTCTTAATATATATATATATATTTATTTATATTAAGATACAAAATATATCTTGATATACATTAAGATATATATCTTGATATATATACCATATACCGGTGACATGTGTGTATATATATCATATACCGGTTATACGTGTGATATAAAATATGAAAACTATATAAAACTAGGATAAGTCCATTACATAATCAGTTTCAGATCGACGACATTGTTTGAGGTGTTATATCACTGAGTTTATAGTTTTTCTAAATAAATACCGAGTACGTCGTCCGGACAATACTCACCAGGTACAGAGGACTCAGGGAGACGAAGGACAACAGTAAGTCCGGTGTCAAAGGAAGGTAAAACAACGAGAAAGTATTGGGTCCCGTCAACAGTAGTGGGAATAACGTCGTCGACTGAACAGTCGACCTTTTTTCTATTCTTTTACACCTTATAGAATTCCAAGTCTGGATTTTCACCGGGTACAGTGAAGGTAAGTGTTCGGTAACTGTTCGAAGTTTCGTCGCGGTACGAATTCACGTTCCCTCCGACCCTTCACGTCCAAGCGACTCATCGTTGTGTGGGTCGATACGGAGATAATAATTACGAGATCTTCATCCCCTCTTATCTCAACCACTGAGAGATCGTGATAGAAGGTCTCTTTTCCATATACCATGAAACTTTCACCCCGGTCAGTGACGTGAAGGACCGAAGTGATTAACCGACGACACGACTCATAAGGGAAAGGAACCTACACGACAAGGGTCGGACAGATTTTGCAGTGAGGATCGTAGGCCGGTGCGGACAAACAAGAAGACCCGGGACACCTACGACCGTAAGGAAAAAGAGTCGGAATCCCAAAAAGAGGATATAGGACACGTGGAGTCCCCTTTTCTGAACAACTCAGTACAGCTTGTCGGTGATTTACACGACAATCAACCTTTTACAACCATTTTCGTGACCCCAGACCTAACAGAAGGTAAACGAAAAGACTGTCAACACTGTGTCACTTAGAGTTCGCACTGAGACCAGTGCATTAGTCTCCGAAACTTTGTAATGTCTGTAAAAGAGTTCCTAGTAGGTTCGTCTTCTCCTCAAGTACTTAAAAGTTGTAAAAATGGTTACCAAGGGTTCTGAGGTGGACGGGGACGCGAGGAAACAAGATATGCTCGACGAATAACTTAAAGAGAGAGAGAGAGTGAGGGAGAGACAACTCCCACCCCTGTTTTAAGCCCCTCTCTTACAAGATTGGACTGTCACATAAAGTCTTAAGAATCTCAACCAAGGAGTAATAAAACACTACATATCGTGATAAGTATCACCCTTCCAGAATATTAATCTCCGGAACCCTACAAGATTTCTACTTTGATGAGACGACGGCACGTGGAACACACTAATCACTGAATCTGGCCTCCGACCGTTCACTGTCTGTAACGATTCCTACTGCCTTCGTCTGTTTACACTCGCGCTCGACGACGGTCCCACCCATGGAACCAAGCCGTTCACTGGACGGGAGTGGTACCCTTGACCTAGGGACACTCTCACACCACACTGAGGTTACTCTACTCTAATCAAGTTTCTCCTTAGACTTCCGTCCAACTCGACTCTTTGACAAGTCCTTCGAGTCTAATGATTTCCGTTTTCGTGAGTACACATAGTCACCTCTTACCCTCTATCTAATGAAAGGGTTGTCGATCGACTATACCAGTGATTTCTAACAGAATGACCTTTTTTAATATGTCGGTAAGAGAAAAGTCAAAAATGTGTGTGTGTATGTACGTGTATATGTGTGACGTATTTGTGTACATAAAGCACTCTCCCCGTCAAACAAAATAAAAACATCGTCTTAAATTATCGGAGAATACACGAGGTCCTCTGGGTCCGACGGCCGGTACAAGGGTGTCGTAAGACCTTAAAAAGGAGATAGTCGGACGGGACTAGGGGCGCACGGAAATCACTAAGAGACCACGGAGTGGTTGACGTAAAGGTATTGAACCACGTACAAGGTAGAACCTGAAACACAAAACGGTGAACACAACCGGTACATATCATACACTGCACTGGGTAAAACACAGGTCGTCGCTTACACCGATCCTCCGACGGACACTACGCGTGACACGGAAGTCACTCCCCTGTCGACACTACCCTTACCTAAACACTACCTCTTTCTCCGGAAGTAAAGAGTCGGAGAAAAGGGTACCTATATTTTGAAACAATACCATTTGGTTTGGAGACTATAGTATATGTTGACGACCGTAAGATCTAACAAAATTACCGGTGAGGGATCACGAATTATGATTCGTAATGGTAGACAAAGAAAGAATTAATATTTACGTCGTCCTTAAGTGTTAATGTAGTCACTGTCACCTTTATTCTACCTCAATCTCCGGAACATGAATTGTGTTCCGTCGGAAGGAGAATTGCGAAAAGAAGACACCGTCCGTAGCCAGTCTCTCCTCTTAAGGAGGCACCAAAGAGACAAAGGAAGAGTTGCACCCATGGTACTCGTATAATACGAAATTTAAGACGATAAAAGAAAATCACTCTCTTTCTCTACAAATAAAACAGGTACCCCGACCCCTACACACCCGTCTAGAAAGAGTGTCATAACCTTCGGTCCCCAAACGAACAGAACGACAACAACCGGACACAAAAACACTCTTCTCTCTACTCAACATAATCGGGTTACGGTACTCAGTGTCGGTAGGGGGTCTCTTCGCTACCCTCACCTGTAGACTCCTCGAAACTAGTCGGGTGATCATCGGTCAAACGGACTGGGACTTTTTTGTTCCCTTGTAAACACCTCCCTCGAGTACATCTTTGACGTCTTTCTAAGTCGAGACGTACCGAGTCGGAAAATAAAAATTAATTTACCTTTTTAGTGGTTCAAAATCTGAGTACTATAAAATCTTTATTTTCTTTAGGAATCTTCGGTGGAGTCAGTTTCAGGACCGGTGAGACGGAAACGGCACACCAAGGGCTGGTCCTACTCGAACGCGGAACCTCAGCCTTCTCGTCCCAAACTTGGGTCTCGGTGGTCCGACACGAGACGAAAGAAAAGTGATTCAAGAGCCCCAGAGACCCGAGAAGTGGACATGGTCACCGATGTACTACGAAGAGCACTTCGGATGGTAAACCCAATATACTCTCTCCTACACATGTAGGATCGGGTAAAGAAGGGAAGAAAGGTAAGCATAAATACTGTCTATGTCTACCCATGTTTCTTCGACTCGCGGAACAGGTCCCAACATGTAACTCCATTGCCGTCTGGATCTTGACCCTCCTTTCAAAGATTTTGAAAAAGAGCGATCCAGTGTAGATCTGGAGACCGACGGAAAGGGAAGGAACAACAGGTGACATGAAAATATGTTACTACTGGAATTAGTGCTAGTGAACACACCACGAAAAATTTAGACATTTCAGGAAAAATTTTACTTACACACACGTACACATGATTCAGTGAAGTCAACACAAACTGAGAAACACTGGAGTACCTACTATCGGGTGGTCCGAGGAGACAGGTACCTAAGAGGTCCGTTCTTAAGACCTCTCCCAACGGTACGGGAGGAGGTCCCCTAGAAGGGTTGGGTCCCTAGTTTGGGTCCAGAGATTACAAAGGACGAAACCGTCCACACAAGGAATTGGTGATCGCGGTGGACCCTTCGGGAAATTTTAATTGTAAGGATAAATTTCTGGGACTACGACCCTTTCTAACTTCCGCCTTTCTCTTCCCCTGCTGTCCCCTACTCTGCCAACCTACCGTAGCGGCTGAGTTACCTGTACTCAAACTCATTTGAGGTCCTCAACCACTACCTGTCCCTCCGGACCGTACGACGTCAGGTACCCCAGCGTTTCTCAGCCTGTACTGACTCGTTGACTTGATTTGACTAAATTAGACGTCAACCACTTCATAACAAGGTTAGTACAGTGACGAAGAATGCAATGTCAACCCCTTTCACTATGAGCGGTTCTGGTTCGTGAAACAACCCCAGAGTGACTCCTGGCTGACTCCCGAACTCGGGTCCAGACTCGTCGAAGTAACACATCCGGAGCGAGACACGAGTCACCTGCGAGCGCGGTACGGTCGTCGACCTCCTCTCCTGACTCTCTACCCTGTTTGCCCTTAGGCGCCGTAATCGACATTGACTCACCGGCGTCAGTCCTCAAAAATCCTACTCCTACGACGGTCTTCTGGTTTCACTAAAAGACCTCAATATAATTATAAAATCCCTAGGTACACGAAAACTCGGTAGTCTGGGGTAGCCATGTATCTCTCTAGTTCGAATTCTGTCGTCCGAAGGTGACCCTCATTAATATTTTGGTTTGGCTTACATGCTCTGTTGTCGGTCCTTCCCGGGAACGAGGTTGTACACTTACTCAGCTGACGAGGAGGTTTTTACGTCGAGCATTTACTCCTCTGCCAGACTCGGTAAACAAGAACGGTTCACGTCCAAGTCTGGTCGTTCCTGTTCCGACCACGTACAAGAGGTCTCCCGTGTACCGTCGACTCGTCCTCGCCGCAGACACCCGGAACCGAACGGGGAAACAGCACCACGGCCTAGGTGCACTCCTCGGGGAGACGTGAGGGGGTCGGGGGGTGATACGCACAAGACAGACAGGGGGTGTGACGCCAGTCCCAATTCCCAGGAACGACTTTCCCTGGGCGCCACTCAACGTGAAGGTAGACCGGAGAGCGTAAATTCCGAGTACGGGGTGGTGGGGATAGGACGACGATGACTCGGTAGGTCCGGGTGGTATATTATTAGTCCGAATGACTCTTCGTCAAGAAAGGCCGTTATGTTACTTTAGAAATTTAGAGTCTTTGGGAAGATTACCGGTATACATCTTTTGGTACGTGTAAACTTTTTAACATTTATAACTGTAAGACTCCAAAAGGACACTTTGGATTACGTCAGACTAAAAGAGTAATAAAGACGAGAAAGACACCCGTAAAAGGGCTTACCTCCAATGATCTCGTCGTGTCCCCGTCGTAATAAGTTTTCCCGTGTCGTCCCTGACCGGTCTCAGTCGGTCCGGGCCCGGCTCCGAGGCGAGACGACGGATTGACGCTGCTGGATCCTCAAAAGACTCGGAGTGAAAGGGGTGGACATTCCACTGTCACTAAGAGGGAGGACGGGCGACAACGACGGTCCTAGTTTCCTCGACGGGGTACGTTTCACGATATTAAGTTCTTGTCGTAAAACGAACTAGAACGAGGGGTCTTGGTCCACTCACTGAGTAAACACTACAAAAAAGGAGTAATCCTTAGAAATCGATCTGTTTCCAGTAAGCTCTAAGAAAAATTGTAAACTTTACGTAAGTAACATACCCCTTCTAATTTTTTATAAGAAAAATTTCGAACCATGGAGTGAAATCTTCAGTTCAGAATATTGTAGTTATTCAAAAGTGAGGTCCAATGAAAGTAAGGAATAGGAAAGTGACGCTCCTTCCGTCGATCTTTCCGTAAGAAAGACAATCGAACGTTTAATTACACTTTTATGGGACATACACGGTCCCAGTAGAGACCCTCGTATAACAAACAAAATTATATCCGAAAATTACAGTCTTTTTAGAGTTTAAAGGTTATATTATTATTATTGATTTTTACGAATAACTTTTCATATAATTTACTATTCCTATAAAAACTCCTGAACCCCTGTACATTTCTCCAATGATAAAAAAGTATTTACATACTGTAGTCCGTACACGGTTTAAGTACTGAATTACATCCTAAAAGAAATCCCAAAATATCTTTATTACGATTTTATTTCCTTAAGTCACTTAAGCAGTCGGTCGAGAAACTTCCTTTGTCGTCTTAGACTGGATGGAGCTTCCTCGTGATTCTCTTTGTTAGTCAATATAACGGCGTTTGAATCTTAGAAATCAGAGTCTTTAGTTCAGACGGAGTCGATGTGTCTTACTAAGGTATACGAGAGGAGACTATGGAGGAGAGACAGACATTTTGCCCGACAAGAATTCCGGGTTCACGACCATTTCTTAGGCGGACGTTACGTCCTCTGGGGTCAAGCTGAGGACCCAGCTCTTCTAGGGGACCTCCTCCCGTACCGTTGGCTGAGGTCATAAGAACGGACCTTCTAGGGGTACCTGTCTCCTCGGACCGTCCGATATCAGGTACCCCAGCGTTTTTCAGTCCGTGCGGACTCGCTGGTTCGTGTCGTACTCCGGGTGCACTCATTCTGTGCCACTCTGTCCTCACGAGACTCCTCCTCACGGACGTTCGGTACGGGGCATGTCTACCAAGTAGACTAGTACTGTAAGACTGGCACACTCCGGTCCTGGGTGACTGAGGAGGAGGTGAAAGGAGAACGAGGAGAGGAGGTCGGTGCGTGTGTGTTCGATGGCAATGAAAGGGCATACTTCTCCTGAGACAAAATTTGGGAGGATAAGATGATTCGTACGTCTTCGTGACTCGTTCCGTTAGTCCGTTGGCGTACATCGAGGTCTACATGGAACGTATACCCCGGTAACAGGTGCGACGAACATCCCGACCGTCGTAAAATTTCTTACCAATGTTGTGTATACCAGGGAACGAAAAGTGAGACCGAAAGTTTCAGAACGACTCGGTTGGTGCAGTAGGAATACCACGCAGGTCTTCTCGTTTATAGATAGACGAGAGTTCAACACTTGCGGACACGAGGAGATCGTGTTTCACTACCTATTCAACTAAGGTCTAGTCTCCCTCCCCGTCACCCGAAACGGGATGGGTACGTTCCCTTTCGCTGGGACAGGTACACGGCCACCCCACAGTCTTCTCCTTTAATTTACCTATTCTGACAGAAGAGAATTGAGTCCTGAGATCTGAGCGTAGATAAGGTACGAAAGTCCGAAATACCCTGTTATGAAACGGTAAGGAAAAGATCAGTTCTGAGATCAACACTAAAGTCCAACCTCTCATTTGGCAAATATAAGACATTTACATGACAAAAGGTGGATTCCTTTTTTTTTTAAGGAGTGGTTGATTTTAAGGTTTCTCCGTTAAGTTCCCTACAAAAAAACCATCAGATTGATAAATATTTAATAATAATCAATCAGATTTCAGAACGACTAACGACTTTTGAAATGGCTTTGTTGGTGTTGGTGTCATAATACTAGTAACTCTAGATTCAGTAATTCAGTAATGAAACGACAAATGTGATGGGTGTACGGGAACTTGTGGTGACTTTTCTTGAACACTTTATTACGAAGGATTTATGGACAACCTAAATGTTTCACTAATACTTACCGAAAAGTTCTTTTAATAAAAATAAGGAAAGTAACATAAGTTCGAAGAGATGTATTAACACGGTACGCACACAACCCCCTAACACCACCATTCAAACCCACGTATCGGTTTTGTTTAAATCAACAAAAAGTTATTTGTTTAATATAATCACGACGAAAGTAAACCTGAAGGGTCCACCGTAATCACCATTTCTTGGGCGGACGGTCACGTCCTCTAGCCAAGTCAGGGAGCAAGTCCTTCTAGGGGATCTCCTCCCGTACCGTTGGGTGAGGTCATAAGAACGGACCTCTTAGGGTACGTGTCTTCTCGGACCACCCGGTGTCAGGTATCCCAACGTTTCTCAGTCTGTGCTGACTCGCTGAAGTGAAAGTGAAAGTGAAAACTAAAACTAATCGAAACACTTTCATCTATGGTAGGGTTCCTGACGTATCGAAACTTTTCAGTCGGTATCAATGAGTGATGTTGGATCTGTTCTCCCTTTTTTATCAAAACCAAATAAGGAACTTACGGGTGTAGTGTCTCGTCAGATATCGTTACCAACACTCTACCTCTTCGCTGATCTCATCCCGGGTTTTGTCTTGAGACCTTAGTAGAACACCATGAAAGTCGTCCATAACGACCATCCTTTAATTATCTATATCTGTGACGCTCCAATCGACCGTAAAATAGACATGAGACTTGTCGAAATCCTTTATATTAACTGAACACGAGTCTTTAGACTTTATGTTAAAGACGTTATCATTAAAAGGGACGTCGAAACCGTAAAATAAAAGGTAATTTGAGGAAGCAAAAGTCACTCCCCTTGTTTCGGGATCAAGACGAAACAGTAAAACCATACTAAATAAAAACTTAATATCATTCCCTAAAACCCCAATCTTAAGGTGGTCCGATGAAAGTTCGACTCAAACGACTGAGGTCGGTCGGTATTTGGTCGGGGTGCTGGTCGCATGTTTTGTCCTTCACCGTACTACCCACGGTCCTCATTCCGCTAACGAGTCTACCTTATTGTGAACCGTTTAACCTCCTTAAACAACTACATTCGGGCTGAGCACCCAATCTCTGACTGAACACCCTACGCAAAGACGGTTAACACCAGGTAACACGTCAGTCTTTACCCTTTTTTAATGAATGACGTCGACCGACAAACCGTAACTTTAGTACCTACCTTATTAGACTCCCTATAGAAGATTTAATAGTCTTTTCTACCTAACACTGTGTCCTCCGACCACAGGACCCAATAGACGAGATGGACGGAATGTATTCCGTGTTCTCTTGATTTCTCGGTCTTTGTTGACTCACCCGGAATCGTGACTAAACGGGTTGCTCTTCACTTTGATCGTTTCTAGGAAGGAAGAACGGTAACGTCCTCGGAGACAAAAGATTCTCAGTTCCAAATTCTTCCAAGAAAAGGCCATAGGGAGGACACACGTTCCGAGAAACCTGTAGTCCCTCCACCTCTGTTCGGGTGGTTTCACAACTATCGTAGGACAAGATCCTCGTACGCTGAACGCATGGATCTTCAGGTGACGACTGTCGGACTTGTGATTTTATCGATTTCAACCAGAAACCTTCGCAGGGACACTGACTTGTATACGAAAGAAAAAGTAAGTACCTAAACACTTATAAGATTTTTTTTTTTTTTTTAATATAACTAAACGTTTTCTTCTTTATTCTCTTTTGTGTGGTGGGTGGGTACATCTGTTTTACCCAATGAGAGTTGTAACTACTTAACATTTAGTGAGTGATCTCAAAAGACATGAGCAAAGAGTGACTTATGAGGGAAGGGTCTTTTGTAGTCAAACTGAGACTACAGAAGGTAGAGACACGACGGTCACAACTCCCCCCTAGAACTTCTAAGGAGAGAGCTCCCAGGGTGGAGAGTCGAGACATTGAACGGTGCAGACAAGACATAGAGTACTACGAACCCAGGTTTACAGGATAACCGGAATTGGAAGGGAAACCTAAAATTCCCTGTTGACACCAACCTGCCGATCATAAAACCGGGTGACTCGTAGACGAAGGAGAAAAAGACCTTTACGGAATCAATGAATCCTCTTGAAAGACAGGGTGAAACGTACGTCCGATTCATTGTAGTTTTTATTCGAAGAGGTGAGATGAGACGGATATCCACCAGTGTACTAAGTTTACTCCTCTAGTCGTCTAGGACGACGGACAGACCCTCGACGGACGAAGGACAGGAAACCCTTCGGGTCGACCCATCGATCGATATGGATTCTAAGACACTCGACGGGACATAGAAAGGTTATTTAGCGAAATAAAACAGGGTCAACCGGTTTCAGTCGATAACAAACGACTGTTTTATATGTATAACTGGAAGTCACGGTTAACTACAGTGTCATCACATGTCGTACAACTTTTGTATAACATCTAACAACGGATGTCAAGTCTCGTAAAATCTTAAGTTATCCTAGAACCTATACTTAAATTTATTACAAGGGAGAATACGACAAAATAAAGAGGGTTCTCAAAATCTTTGAACACCCAAATTGTACCTCTTAATCTCGTCTTTAATACCTTTAAACACTGGTAATAGAAGAAAAATTCGTTTCAAAAATAAAGTCCTGTCAAAATTTAAATGTCCTACTGACACTTTTATCACGTCTTAAGGGTATATCGGGTGCGGGGGTCAAAGGGCAAAAATTGTAGAATATAATTATACAATGTAAACGGTATTGAACACTTGGTTATAACTACAACTGGGTGCGAAATAAGTACAAAGAAGAATGGGGGACTACAGGAAGAAGACAAGACACTAGAATAGGTCTTTAGGTACGATGCAAGTCTGCCGAGTGGAGAATGCGAGGAGGACCAAACTGACAAAAACTACAGGGAATGTCAAATTCTCACGACTAGTCTATAAAAATATTTTACAGGAAGTTAACCCTAAACAGATTATAAACGATTACTAATCTAGTCTCACTATATAAAACCCCTCCTTCTGGTGTCTCCATATTTCACGGTAAGAGTAGTGTGCTATAGTTCCCATGTGTAGTTGTCATACTCTAATGGAAACTTCAACTGAAGTAAACTGTCAAAAGAAGTGGAATTTCAAAAGGGAAATGTATAACATAAGAAACCTTCCTTTATTATACACGTAGGGTGTGAATTTCTCAACTTCTCAGTCCGACATGGAGAATTTCCCACCTTGTGGATATATTTAATAAACATTAAAAATACGTGTCTAAACTGATAAAAATAAACAGATAAATGAACAAATAAGATAACAAATACAATGTTACCAATGTATCTATGAATAAGATGGGAAGTCCAATCTTAAGTCACTTTTCACTTTCACAATTAGCGAATCAACACAATGAGAAACACTGGGGTACCTGACATTGGACGGTCTGAGGAGACAGGTACCCCTAAGAGGTCTGTTCTTATGGCCTCACCCAATGGTACGGGAAGAGGTCCCCTAGAAGGGTTGGGTCCCTGACTTGGGTCCAGAGGGTGTAACATCCTTCTAAGAAATGTAAACTCGGTGCTTAAGTTATGATCAAATAAAAGAACGAGTATAACAACGTAGACACCGGTGACCCTCGAAAAAGTAAACCGAGGACATAGGGAAACTGTATGAGGGTAATAACAACGTACCCAACAACAAAAGAACAAAAATACATGAAGGAACGAAAGACTGTGATGTTCTACGAGATCCGATTAGAACGTACAAAGACGGGGGCAAACTTTTAGTCGGTAAAGAGGTTCCTTGGAATCAAGAAAAAGATCCTCTGACAGTACTTTTTGTTTCTAGACCGGGACCCATACGGACGATGAGATATCATTATTCATTTACAGCAACCAAGATCCAGGAGAGTCGACTGTCTCGTTCCTCTATACAAATATTATGGTTGGGTAGACATATATGTATAGACATTTATAAAGACAGATATTGGTAGACATAGATAACGATACCTGAATGAACCACTGAGTCACCATTTCTTAAACGGACGGACACGTCCTCTACGTCCAAGTTATGAACCCAACCCTTCTAGGGGACCTCTACTTTTACCGCTGGGTGTCGTCATGAGTACCGACCCTTTGTGGTACCTGTCTCCTCGGACCACCCGACGTTGTACCCCAGTGTTTTCTCAACCCGTACTGAATCGTTGAGTTGTTGTAGGTACCTATATAATTTGATTTGAACTTAAGTAGGACTGCAGAGATCGAGATTAGGAAATGGCGTAATATCGGAATAGGAGACCGAAAAGATATTGGAGAGTGGGTTGTTACTCTTTCGACCGAGGGTAGCGGGGGGAAGGGAACTTGAGGTCACACACGTAAAGTAACGAAGTCGTGACAATTGAGTATGAGGACGTCCTTTGTCAAAATAGTCGATTGATCACATGCCACGAATATCAAAGTAAAAAACCGTACGTCGACGAGACAAAAGGGTCGTAGCAAAGAATTTCTTCGGTAGAAAAGGGGTAATACATGAAAACAGTGGAAACAAAACCAATTAAAAAGGTCAGGGATTGGTACGATATAGAAAGGTAACGCACACAACAGAAGTCAAAGACAGTAGTCAATAATATCAAAGGTCTCATGTCCAGAACGTGGAGGAAATAAGGACCCATAAAATACGAGAAACTACGTTAACACTTCCCTCAATAAAAGAATTAAAGAGAAAAACTATCAAACAACACTTTTATATCTTTGTGTTGTTTAAAGACATACAATCAAAACGTAGGACGTTGAAATGACTTAAGTAATAATCAAGATTATCTAAGATAACTTCAAAAATCCGACAAAATAAATATCATAATACAGTAACCGTTTGTCACTGTCAAAATAATAAAGAAAGAAAAGTTAAACCTAAGGAAAATAAAGAAAATAACAGACTAACGACACCGAGTCTGTAGGTTATGGTAAAAACTTATTTTCACCGTTCTCACCTGTAGGAATAGAATGAAGAAGAGAATCCCCTTGACCGAAATCGCAGTATGGTAACTGATACTATAACCGATATGTAAACAGTGTCTAATGAAAAGAATACAACTCGATACAAGGGAGAGATGGGTGAAACAATTCTTAAAAATAATATTTACCTTCGACTTAAAACAGTTTTCGAAAAATACGTAGATAACTCTACTTGTCTACCAAAAATGGGAAATAAAACAATTGCATCACACATTGTAACTAGTCCTATAAGTCAATAGGAACGTAGAGACCCTATTTGGAGTGAACTAGTACCACATACTAGGAAAATTATATAACAATTTAAGTCAAACGACTATAAAACAACTCCTAAAAACGTAGGTACAAATAGATACTATAACTAGACGTTCAAAAAACAAAAAAAAAAAAAAGGAAACTCACACAGACCAAAACCTTACTTCTACTACGACCGGATCAGCTTATTCAAGTCTCGTAAGGAAGGAGTAGTCAAAAAACCTCATCAAACTCTTCGTGTTCATAATTAGGAATTTACGAACCATCTTAAGAGGACACTCACCAAAACTAATGACTAAGTTAAATTAATGACATCAACTAGATAAGTCTAAAAGACAAAGAAACACTAAGTCATAACCTTTTAACATACAAAGATCCTTAAATAGGTAAAGAAAATCCAACAGGAAACAATGACATATTGATAGAATTATTATCCCAGGAGACATAAAGACACCACAGTCAAACTTGGAGAGAAGAAAGATAAGACCAAAATATATAAACCCAGAAAAGTAGAAGGTAATTAGAAATTTCAACAAATAAACTGAGATAGAGTAAATAAAAACGAAACTAGAAATTATGAAGAAAGGAATATGATTGAAACTCGAAACAAGAAGAAAAAGACCAAGGAAATCTTTTTCTAACCTAACGAATAAAATGGACAAAGAACTCCATCCAGAGTCAAGTCAAGTCAAGTCAGTGAGTCAGTACAGGCTGAGAAACGTTGGGGTACTTAGTGTCGTGCGGTCCGAAGGGACAGGTAGTGGTTGAGGGCCTCAAGTGAGTCTAAGTGCAGGTAGCTCAGTCACTACGGTAGGTCGGTAGAGTAGGAGACAGCAGGGAAGAGGAGGACGGGAGTTAGGGAGGTTCGTAGTTTCAGAAAAGGTCACTCAGTTGAGAAACGTACTCCACCGGTTTCATGACCTCAAAGTCGAAATCGTAGTAAGGAAGGTTTCTTTAGGGTCCCCACTAGAGGAAATCCTACCTGACCAACCTAGAGGAACGTCAGGTTCCCTGAGAGTTCTCAGAAGAGGTTGTGGTGTCAAGTTTTCGTAGTTAAGAAGTCACGAGTGGAAAGAAGTGTCAGGTTGAGAGTGTAGGTATGTACTGGTGACCTTTTTGGTATCGGAACTGATCTACCTGGAAACAACCGTTTGATTACAGAGACGAAAACTTATACGTTAGATCCAACTAGTATTGAAAAGAAGGTTCCTCATTCGCAGAAAATTAAAGTACCGACGTTAGTGGTAGACGTCACTAAAACCTCGGGTTTGTTTATTTTCAGACTGTGACAAAGATGACAAAGGGATAGATAAAGGGTACTTCACTACCCTGGCCTACGGTACTAGAAGCAAAAGACTTACAACTCGAAATTCGGTTGAAAAAGCGAAAGGAGAAAGTGAAAGTAGTTCTCCGAAAAACAAGGAGAAGTGAAAGACGGTATTCCCACCACTGTAGACGTATACACTCCAATAACTATAAAGAGGACCGTTAGAACTGAGGTCGAACACGAAGGAGGTCGGGTCGTAAAGAGTACTACATGAGACGTCCAGATCTAGTGATATTTGAAGGGAGAATCTTAACGAAAAGGATACGGGTCATCTAAAACCATGTAATACAAAGGTAAAAGTAAACAGAGGTTAATAAAAAAAATAAAGAAACTAAAGGAGACATTAAAGAAATTATCGGTTAATAAAAAGAAACATCGTATAATGAATGGAAGGTGAACCGATGAATAAAAATTCAAAAGGAACATCAATTAAAGATCAGAGTATAACAAGAGTAATCTTTCCTACGAACCGTACTAAAGTCAGAACAATACAAATGACTCTGAACAAAACACTGAATCGTACATTGCATCGGACCTCTTACAAGGTTTACGTGGACTTTTTTCTTACAAATAAAATGTCAAAAAACGTACCTAACAATATATATATATTATTTAGGAATACGACATTACATATCCAATTCCAGTCGTAAAGGAATGGTAAAACGAGGACTTATTAGACTAGTAACTACATTCATCCCACAATTTCAGAAGATGATAAATAGGGAAACAATTATAAACAAAATACATAAAACCACTTGGTACATACAACCCATGAATATATAAAAGTTCACAATATAGAACAACCTGACCAGGAAAATAGTCATACAGGAACGGACCTCTTAGGGTCCCTACCCCCTCGGACCACCCGACGGCAGAGACCCCAGTGTGTCTCAGCCTGTGCTGACTTCGCTGAATCGTCGTCGTTACGGGAAGAAATAGAGAAAATGTCAGTAACAAAATTTCAAATAAAAAAGACTATTCGAGGTCGAAAGAAAAGTAAACGTGCTTTATGGTAAAAGGTAGAGGATTGAAAATCAGACACATACAGAAATTTACACTTCAGTCAGAGAACCTTCGTCGTATATACATTCAGAATAAAACAGAGGTGAGTGAATGAGAGACAGAAATCTAACCTCGTGAGTCAAGTAAATGTAAAGGTCATTAAACAATAGCCACACATTAATAACGGTGAAACAAGTAACAAAAGACTAACAAAAACATCAAGGGACGACACAAAAAAGAAGAGAACGAGAGAAGGGAACAATAAACTATTGATCTAAATCACACTGTAAACCTAAAGAAAGAGAAATGAAAACACATAGATAATATCTAAAAACCAAATGTGATTTGTACTTTCCAGGCAGATCAGTTCCGATACCAAAAAGGTCACCAGTACATACCTACACTCTCAACCTGACACTTCTTTCGACTCTCGACTTCTTAACTACGAAAACTTGACATCACAGTCTCTTCTGAGAACTCTCAGGGAACCTGACGTTCCTCTAGGTTGGTCAGATAGGATTTCCTCTAGTCAGGACCCACAAATAACCTTCCTGACTACAACTTCGACTTTGAGGTTATGACACCGGTGGACTACGTTTCTCGACTGAGTAAACTTTTCTGGGACTACGACCCTTTCTAACTCCCGTCCTCCTCTTCCCCTGTTGTCTCCTACTCTACCGACCTACCGTAGTGACTGAGTTACCTGTACCCAAACCCACCTGAGGTCCTCAACCACTACCTGTCCTTTCGGACCGCACGACGTCAAGTACCTCAGCGTTTCTCAGCCTGTGCTGACTCGCTGACTTGACTTTGTATTCTTTACACACATAAAAAATTCAAATACTAGAGAATCCGAACTTATATAAAACTCTTGGATGTGAAAGTAACGGGGGATACAAAGTACAAAAAACTGTAGTATAAAATATAGAAAATTAAAATACAATTGACAATCAACAAGGCGCAAAAGGAAATATCAACCGGGATGTATAGGTGTCTAATTCAGTTGGTACTTTGACCATTTTGACATGTAAAAGATAACTTTTTTTGGATGTATATTCACCTGGACATATCAAGTTTGGGTACAACAAGTTCCCACTTGACATCTATTAAAATGACAAAATTAAAAAAAATTGGATAGATGATTGAAATACTAACCCACTAGGTGACGGGAATGAGATACAAACGGAAATGGTCACTCTATAAATGAAAATACTAAAAGAATAAAGATTTACACCGGATAAGGAAAGGTGAATCTTTTCAGTGAAAATGTACAAAAATTCCGACCAAATTCACCACTATTTAAGAAAATTGAAAACGATCAAACATTTTGTAATACAGAAAGTTAAGACTTACGTTTGGACGACCCATCTTACAAGAACCAATATCCAAACAGAAAGTATTAAAATTTATATAACACGTAGAGGGAAGACCGGACGTTCCAAAGATGACTTTGGATCTTTTGATCAGTGAAAAGAGAACTACGAAAATTCTAAGAGAGAAAGAGTAATTAAAAATTGTAAATTTAATGACCCACACAACCACCCATGGAGAAACTCTAAAAGAACAAACCCTGACAGACACGAAAGACTTGGACCTTCAAAAGTAGAGAATAATAAAGGCTATTAAACAGACATGGAAAGAGAGAAAGGAAAAGAAGAGTCTGGTGATATTACACTTATCATCAGAGTCTCCTGGGAATTTACTAGGAGTATGTTTTATATATACGCATATAAAAAGAAAAAAGAGAAGGTGAACTCACTAAAGGTGATGGGATAGAAGGCCTAACGACTAGATGAGAAGACATAGTAGATTAGATGACAACTAAGGAAGATCATATAAAAAGTAAAGCCAATAACATAAGAAGTCGAGCCCGACTGTCAGTAATATAAGAAGTCCAAGAAAAGACATCAAGGATTAGACAACATCAAGAGGGACATGAGTAGGTAAAAAAAGGGTTCTAGTCACTCGTAGAAATATTAGTAACGGAAGTTGAGAAATAACCCATCAAACAGATAGAAACAACGTAAACCAAGAAAAAAAGACTCCAAAAAGAGAACAAGGAAACAAACCTTGTATAAAGAGACAAAACGGATTAACACATACAAATAAAGATACAAGATCCATTCAGACAATACAAAAGACTAGAACCTCTTTACTAGAACAAAACGGATTAAGATACACAAATACAGAAACATAATCCATTTAGACAATACAAAGGACTAGGACCTCTTTATTAGAATACATCCTCTGTAGGAGACCCTGGGTCGTAGTGTGAAGGAAGACCAGTAGTCTTGTCTAGGAGGACCCTACAAAGAATACACCGACGTACCCAGGAAGAGACACCACCCCGGTCTATGGTATCCGTACGACCATCACTCCGATACTCCGAGACTGAATACATCGACGACGCCCAGACGACCCGCCCCGGTCGAGGATCGTACTAACCGACACACCGGGTCGGTACACACCAACGACCACTCATCTTTCCGGGGGAGTTATAATCTGACCTTCCTCGTAAAGTTTTAATATGAACGGTCACGTTCATAGTCGTGTCATCTTACTCTAGACTTTTTTTTTCAGAAGACGGACACACAGAGTCAGGGGTGTCCCTCAGAGTCAACGGAGAGCGGAGAGGTCTTCTCTGAGGTTCTGGCTGGGTCCACGGAAAGTCCAATGCAGGAGACGTAACCCTGAACCTCACATACTCGAAAAAGTGTACAGGAAATTCTCCTCTCAAAGACAAAGAATATGTTGGGGTCGAGAGGACTTCTATTCGGGACGACCAAAAGTTTCAGCTTACAAGACCTTGAAGTAAAAAGAACCATGTGTTGGGACCCAACCCCTCAGGTTTCGTTCCGAGTCTGAAAACGAGGAATCCCTTACGACGAAGAGGATGGGTGGAGGAACACAAAGGAAGGAATATAGAAATCAGAACCCTTCACAAAGGACGATTGGAATACCAACAAGAGTACTTTTCGACGGGAGACTCCTCGACAGTAAAACCACACGGGTTCCTTCCACTAAGTCCCATAAGGGTGAGACGGTAGAACTAAGGAAGGGTCAGTGTGTTAAAATTTTGTATTAGAAAAATTTTAACACAAAATATAAATAGGTTCCTTATTTGTATATCAATTTTTACAGTTTATCATGACTTTTCTAACATTATGTTTTCCGAAATATTATAATTTTTTTTTTATCGTCAGGAAGTAGACTGAGGTAGAACTGGACAAAGAGTTCTCGTCGTGTCACTGGTGAGTCGACAAACATAGGTATTAAGACTTATTACACGAATATTGAAGATGACTCCATAGTCGAAATTTGTAATAGGTAACTAAAGGATCATAAAATCTACTCCTAAATTGAAAATAAAGTGGAGGAAGGACAATGGTCAAAGAAATATTGTATCATTGAAGTGTTGAAAAATTTTAATTTAGTTATAAATCAAAACCTAATAAATTAAAGAATAACTAATTTTTTAGGACCTTAACTAGTAATTAAAAACATGGATAGTGACAGAAGACCAGATTTAAAAAAAGGGTGTACTAGTTTGAATAATAATTAAAAGTCAGAAAGAATGGTGAGTAGGAGTGGAGGGTCCTAGGAGAGAAAAGACTTTATGAAGGAACTCTTATTCATACATTCACGGTCCTTGTTCCTGCAACCATGAACCCTTGACCTATATTTTCCTTTCACTCCCAAGACAACAAAATATCCTCCGAGAGTTAATTAGAGGGGTAAGAGTCTAACCACGGAATAGGACGTAACCAGTGACTCAAAGTTCGGAAACGGAGACACTCTGAATGTGAAGACAAACGACCGCAACCCTCTTATGTGTATTTTTAGACAGTGTCAAAATACGGGGGTTTGATACGACGGAGATTCTTCATAAGAACCCACTGGACCTTCTTAACACCCTTTGACTCTTACGTTCTTGACACCTTTAAAGGTTTTCTCGACGACGACGACGACGACGATTCAACGAGGTCAGCACAGACTGAGACACGCTGGGGTATCTGCCGTCGATCTCAAAAGATTAATCTACCTCCGTAGTGAGCATAAAATTATATTAAAGGACGTCTAAACGACACTACATGTACACACACACGTGTCAACGAAGTCAGCACAGACGGAGACACTACGATACTGACATCGGACGGTCCGAGGAGACAGGTACCCTAAGAGGTTCCGTTCTTGCGACCTCACCTAATGGTAGGTACGGGAGGAGGTCCCTCCAGAAGGACTGGGTCCCTAGGCCACTGCAGAGGACACAGAAGACGTAACGTCCGCCTAAGAAACGACGACCAGGTGGACCCATCGGGAACTATACTACATCAACGTCAGATTAGAAATCTTTCTCAGTAAAGTAGTTACTGACTGTTCAGGTCAATCCTAATTCTGTTCTCTCGGTGTACTCCATTAACTCTTATACCCGAGACCTCAATCTGTGTTGGTTCAAACTTAGAATCGAGGAAGTGACTGGTTTACCCATTCAGTAATCGAAGAGACTCGGAGTCATAGAGGTGTAATTTCGACTCTATTTTTCCTATGAGTACCAACAACATACTCCCAACCCATTCCTATTTTGTTCTATTACGCATATTTTGTGAATTGTATTATGAACTGTACACCATTCGAAAGTTATTCATAATGGATATGAACAACAATCGACAGTACTGTTGATTATCTTACAGTTAGTTCATAAGCTATCAACAGATTTTAATGAACCATTACAAATCTCTTTTTTTAACCCCCACCCCCTCATTTTTTAAATGGGCAGATTTATTCGTCGCATGAAAGAAGTGACTCGGGGCAATTTAACTTTCTAACACAAGGTCGTCGGTTCCTTTTCTCGTCGATGTGCTTAGTAAAGAATACTAGATTTCAGGTAATCGATGAGGTAAATCGACAATTACAACACTCCGGCAACCACATTTATTTACACAATAAACCATTACCTGAACAAAAGAATTGTTAATATTATATAACAAGAGAGGTTTACGATAGTAAATTGAGACCGTAAGACGATTAATCAGTCGTCTAGTCGGAAGTCACAACAATGTCATAGAGTAGGGGAGTGGTGTGAAAATATAATTTTATATAAATCAACCACAATACCCGATTTAAGACACGAGGGGGAGGGTGTTGGGGTGGGTTTCTGTGACTTCGAGACTGTAGATCATGAAACCTTTCACTGGCATAAATCTCTAACCCAGAAATTTCTCCACTAATTCGATTTTACTCCGGAAATCCCACTCGGGATTAGATTAACTACAGGAAGATTCTTCTTTAACCCCGTGTCTCTCTGGTCCCCACACACTAGTGTCTCCTTGTCAGTACACTTCTCTATTTTCCTCTGGTAGAACGTTCGGTTCCTCTGACCGGAGTCCTCCTTAGGTTGGACAACCGTGGAACTAAAATGTGAGAGTCGGACACTCTTTTGAACTCTTTTTTTTTAAAGGTAATTCGGGGGATGAGACACCATAATACAATACCGTCGGGATCGACTGACTGTGTCGACCGTGACTCCTCTTTTTAAGTGAGGCCTTAAAGACTAAAATAAAATAAGGAACATCAAATATTTCATGAACAGTGTGTGTAGTAAACTTAGAACGGGTCGGGAATTTTATTCACAATAATAAATGAGGTAAAATGTCTACTTCACGAACCCGGAAGTCTCTTAGATACGTTTGTGTCCGCCGTCCGCCTTGACTCCGAAAAGTAAAATTCGGAGGAGGAGAAAGGGCAGTGGTACTCACATGTGACACGCAGACAGAGAAGGGTCACACCAAGTATATGACCTAAACAATGATCTCTCAAAACTGTCCAATTGAGACCGCCCCATAGTGACCACTGACGTCTAGTGACGGATTACGACCCTACTCCTTTTATCGTTTGAACGGTTTGGACTTTTCTTCTAAAAATAAATAATGAGTCGAAGGTCTTAGGTCACGGAAATTTAAAAGATAGTAACAAGGTGACTTTCACTTCTCACCTTATAACTGTATGGGAAAAAATTTAGATAAAAAATTAACCACCTTTTAACGAAATGTTAAAACACAATCAAAAAGAACATGTGTTTATTCCGTATTTATATATATAGAAGGGAGGATTCGAAGGGAGGACGGGGAGGTAGGCTTGGGGAGATCCAATAGTTTCTTGAGGTCCGATCTGGGGGACACAATAAATCGCTGAAGGGTGATTGACAATATATATACGAACAAAAAGAGAAAGACTACATAAAATGAGACATATTCTCCGGGACATAAATAGGTGGAGTGATGTTGACTACGTCTACCCAAGGAAAAAATACCGACTCAGCATGAGCCACCGTATTAACGGGGTGTCCAAGAAATAAGTAAGCAGACAGTCCCCGGTAGAGCCACCGAGGGTCCATGACCGATAACACTCATCACGACGCCACTTGTCACCCCGCGTACACAGAAAATCTCAACACCAAAAGAGTCCCAAATACGAGTCATCACCCTAACGACCCAGTGCACCATCTGAATAAGGATCAGAAAATTCCTTTGCGGTAGGACGAAAGGTATTACCGACATAGTCAAATGCAAGGGATCTTCTCACGTCTTCCCATGGGAAGAGAGGTGTAGGGGAAGTCGTAAATAACAAACATCTAAAAAAACTCCTACCGGTAAGACTGACCACACTCCACTATGGAGAGTAACACCAAAACTAAACGTAAAGAGATTATTAGACGCTACAACTCGTAGAAAAGTGTACAAATAACCGGTGGGCACACAGAAGAAACCTCTTTACAGACATAGCCAGAAGACGGGTAAAAAACTAACCGAACAAACAAAAAGACTATAACTCGACATACTCGGTGGATATATAAAACCTCTAATTGGGAAACAGTCAACGAAGAAAACGTTAATAAAAAAGGGTAAGAATCAACAGAAAAGTAACAAGACAAAGACAAACCTAAACTTCGGAAAGACACCCATCTAGTTGAGAATCAACAAGTAAGCAAGGTCTCGTTACACAGCTCGTAGACAACCCTCCGGGCTCAAACCTGCACTCGAAAACTTCATCCTACAGTACACACACCTACCTCGTCACACCGAACTTATCTTTTGACACCGGGAACTCAGTCCCTCGAAAGAGGAAAGACACTCTAATGTGCCAGTGAAGAAACGACACAACTCTCATATGGAGGGGGGTGGGGTTTTAATTCGAAGGGTGTAAGAGGAAGTGAGAGTCTTTCTAAAGATGTCGTTAAACTTCTTCACACGGAGTTTTATTATGTCATTTATTAGACTATAATAACCAGAATATGTTAGAATCAAACGACAGTATCAGTAAGTATTAATTTCAATAATATTGACAAACGAGTACACACCTTTATAGAACCCCCTCTTCCACTCATCTATCCTGTAAATTCATTGTTGAAACTAATCACTAAAGCAGAGATAATAAAAATATGTTGTTAAATTTTCCTCAAACACGTATAATAAATAAATAAAAATTGATTTTTAGAATGAAGTTCTTTACCTCTGACGAAGATAAATGAGGGATTGTCATCGTCGATAAAAAAAGTTCGTATAAAAAATTTAATTTGATTTTAAAATTTAAAGTCTCTGGAAACAAAAATAACACTCTGTTGTGTTTCATACATTGAAATTAAGAGACCGGTAGATTAATCTTTCTACAAAGGATTGACAGTAGTCATAACCTTAACCAGGTCTCGGGTATAAATATTTTGTCATTGATACTGTTGGGTAAAAGGATTCTTCCTAGTTGGGAATTATGAAAGGGTTGACAGACAAAATGTTCTACTGTATTCATCACTCAAACCACCCTTTTTGTGTTGTTGAAACTTACTATTAGTTTTACGAAAACGTTTGTCTCCGAAATTTAGACAAACAAGTCGTCGTACACTAAACCTGTCACCCTCAAGTAGTCTGTCGTTCCTAATTGGGGGATTAAACAAAGAGAAAAAGGAAAACCTTGCCCGATCTGACGATACTTAAGGTACATGAGTTGGACTCGACGGTTTGTCCTAACCTCTGACTGATCACCGATATTGTCCTCCGTCCCTATTAAAATAACAAAAGGACAAGAAGTACTCAGAAACGTTGTCCCAAAACAAAATTTTCTTAATTTTTAAATAATGTTGAAAACTAAGTTACAGAGAGACTTGGACTTTCCGAAAATCTATAACGTACGAATTTATCCTGTCATCTTGTACGAATTTAGACTAATTTATCCTGTTTTACCTTGGAGGGACCACCAGGTCACCAATTCTGAGACGTGAAGATTACGGTCCTGGGACCCAAGTCAGGGACCATTCCCATGATCTAGGTACACGGCGTTGATTTCTAGGACGTACGACGTTAAGACTTCTGGTTTCTAGGACGTACGGCTTTGTTACTGGACCGTGTCGGTTTATTTATTTATCTATTTTAAATTTTTTATTCTGTCACAATGAATGGATAGTATTAAAGGTGGTTTAAGGAATATCAATGGAGGTCACGTCTCTGAGGAAAATTTTTTACTTATGAATCACAACACAATCAGTGAGTTAGCACAGACTGAGACTCTGAGGTACTTAACATCGGACGGTCCTAGGAGACAGGTACCTTAAGAGGTCTGTTCTTATGATCTCACCCAACGGTAAGGGAAGAGGTCCCCTAGAAGGGTTGGGTCCTTAACTTGGTCCCAGAGGACGTAAAGTGCACCTAAGAAATGGTAGACTCGGTGGTCCTTTCGGACACTTACGAATGGTATTACACGAACTTTTGGGTTACAGAAACTTACTTACGTAAGTACCCACCACAACTAACCTAATGGAGTTCCATACGTCTCCCGAGTCTCACGGGATCCGTCCCAGTCTTGTTAGGAAACCACGAACTAATCTACTAAGTAGGGCATTCTAATCGACTGGAGGTTTTAGTTCCATCACCGTCCCGACACGTCAACTCTGGTGAGGAATTGTAGCTGGGAGGGGAGTCAGGTAAGGGTATACAGAGTTACTCTTATTTGAGGGACATCCCTATCCTGGACGGAGATGGTCTCGCCGAGGTACAAAGGAACCCGGTCTTGATCCATCTTCCATCGTCCGATGTTTGACAAGCAGCTATAGAGGTACTCGGTAACGGTGACTTACGACTTCAGTAGAATCGGTTCTGAGGCGATGTTCCTATTCTTGAAGAGTCAGTTCTAGTATCGTCGGGAGAATCACCGTGTTCCGTGTGAATTGGTCTAACTACAAGAAAATCAGAAATAAGAGAACCGGAGATACAATAGGAGTGAACTAAAAAATTTTTATAGTAGAGAGACCTTAGTCTTAAGATTATACCTCCAATTTTCTTTACGTAATTTATAATTTAACTGTGACCTGACCTTCTTTGTGTTCGATCTTAGTTCCAACGGCCCTCTTTATAGTTATTGGAGTCTATACGTCTACTGTGGTGGGAATACCGTCTTTCACTTCTCCTTGAGTTTTCGGAGAACTACTTTCACTTTCTCCTCTCACTTTTTCAACCGAATTTCGAGTTGTAAGTCTTTTGCTTCTAGTACCGCAGACCAGGGTAGTGAATTACCGTTTATCTACCCCTTTGTCACCTTTGTCACAGTCTGAAATAAAAACCCCCGAGGTTTTAGTGACGTCTACCACTGACGCCGGTACTTTAATTTTCTGCCAATGAGGAACCTTCTTTTCAATACTGGTTGGATCTATCGTATAAGTTTTCGTCTCTGGAATGAAACGCTGATTCCAGGCAGATCAGTTCCGACACCAAAAAGGTCACCAGTACATACCTACACTCTCAACCTGACACTTGTTCCGACTCTTGGCTTCTTAACTACGAAAACTTGACACCACAACCTCTTCTGAGAACCCTCAGGGAACCTGACGTTCCTCTACATTGGTTAGGTAGCATTTCCTCTAGTTGGGACCCTAAAGAAACCTTCCTTACTACGATTTCGACTTTGAGGTCATGAAACCGGTGGAGTACTCTTCTCAACTGAGTAACCTTTTCTGAGACTACGACCCTCCCTAACCACCGTCCTCCTCTTCCCCTACTGTCTCCCACTCTACCGATCTTACGTAGTGACTGAGTTACCTGCACTCAGACTCACTTGAGGTCCTCAACCACTACCTGTCCTCCGGACCGCACGACGCTAAGTACCCCAGTGTTTCTCAGCCTGTACTGACTCGCTGACTTGACTTGACTTCTAATACTTCGTTACTTCACATTCTTTTACCATATTTTATACTTGAACTTAGTAGTTACCGATATATCAATTCGTGTACCACCAGATCCGTAGGTCTCTCTCACGGAAAAACTACAGGGACTCAATTGATAGAGTTGGTTTCTCCTGTCCTCAGTTACCTATTTGGAGAGTCGACACGAGTACTTCACGAAGGAAGAGGAGAATGTGACCGTGACGAGAAGGTAGTCTTAGTACGTTGACCTAGGACCTTGGGTCGGTTGTCCTTATTAACTCAGAGGAAGAAGTTGAAGACAAAGAGAAAGGAAGTTTACAATAAAGGGTACCGAGGTCATAATTGAAATAAAAAAAAAAGACAACAGGGGTCATTGTACGAAAACAACCAGGTAGGTAGGTAGACACGTAGATAGGTAGGTAGAAACGTAGACAAGGAGGTAGATTAGTAGGTGGGGAGGTAGTAAACAGTTCATGTGTTCCGTATAAGAGTTTCGAAATAAAGAGACCCGTCGAATCCTTCGGTTACTTTCCAATCTACGAGATAAACATCAAACTAAGAAGTTTTCGTCTTGGATATTATTTCTTAACCTCCCACGAACTCTCAAGGTCCTTTTGTAGATAAAGACGAAATAACTGATGTGGTTTCGGAAACTGACACACCTAGTGTTATTTGACACCTTTTAAGACTTTCTCTACCCTTATGGTCTGGTGGATTGGACGGAGAACTCTTTAGACATACGTCCAGTCCTTCGTTGTCAATCTTGACCTGTACCTTGTTGCTTGACCAAGGTTTATCCTTTTCCTCATGTAGTTCCGATATATAACAGTGGGACGAATAAATTGAATATACGTCTCATGTAGTACTCTTTGTGACCTGACCTTCTTTGTGTTCGACCTTAGTTCTAACGGCCCTCTTTATAGTTATTGGAGTCTATACGTCTACTGTGGTGGGAATACCGTCTTTCACTTCTCCTTGATTTTTCGGAGAACTACGTTCACTTTCTCCTCTCACTTTTTCAACAGAATTTCGAGTTGTAAGTCTTTTGCTTCTAGTACCGTAGACCAGGGTAGTGAAGTACCCTTTATCTACCCCTTTGTCATTTTTGTCGCAGTTTGAAATAAAACCCCCCGAGGTTTTAGTGACGACTACCACTGACACCGGTACTTTAATTTTCTGTGGATGAGAAACCTTCTTTTCAATACTGGTTGGATCTATCATATAAGTTTTCGTCTCTGTAATGAGACGGCTGTTTCCAGGCAGATCAGTTCCGATACCAAAAAGGTCATCAGTACATACCTACACTCTCAACCTGACACTTTTTCCGACTCGTGGCTTCTTAACTACGAAAACTTGACACCACAACCTATTCTGAGAACTCCCAGGGAACCTGACGTTCCTCTAGGTTGGTTAGGTAAGACTTCCTCTAGTTGGGACCCTAAAGAAACCTTCCTTACTACGATTTCGACTTCGAGGTCATGAAACCGGTGGAGTACGCTTCTCAACTGAGTAAC